>BPLR01014671.1:0-120537 GCA_021605095.1 Caerostris extrusa
GTTTGGGGCTGTATGGCAGCTAACTAATGGAATTGGCAACCTGCATTTTATTGATGGTATTATGACAGCACATACATACATTGACATATTGCCATAACTTAAAAATCAGTGCCCAAAATCTTGGCTTCTTGGAACATCATTCGTTTTTCAACAAGACAATGACCCCAAGCATGCAACAAATCTCACCCGTGCATGGCTACTCTACAATGCTCCTCGCCAGTTAACACATTTCCACCCCTTCAATCGTCTGACATCAATCCAATTGAAAATTTATGGCACCTGCTGGATCTAGAAATCAAGAAACATAAAATTTCAAGTAAAGATGACCCTCAAACGTTTACTCTTGCAAGTGGCACGAAATTCCCAACAAGTACAACAAAGCCCTTAGTTTACTCTATGAGAAATAGGTTACAAGCTGTTATAGATGCAGAAGGTATGCATACAAAGTACTAAACATATACTGATTTTGTTTTCGCTCATAATTTTGTCAACTTCATAATTTTGCCAATACTTTTTATCATGTAAATTTTGGATTTTCTGTAGATTTTTGACTAAAATATTTAAATGAAAATTTCGTTATATTTGTTTGTCTTTTCTCCTTCTGTAATCGCTATGTTAAAATAAAATTTGTAACATACTTTGTTAGCAAATATGATCATTTATAGGCAATTTCAATACTTTTTTATCCACTGTATATATAGGCCAGAAAAAGTTTTGGCCCACCATGAGGAGGTGGTTGCTTTGAAAATATATATATATATATATATATTTATATATATATATATATATATATATATATATATATATATATATTTATTTATATATATATATATATATATATATATATATATATATATATATATATATATATATTTATATGTACATTTTATTTACTTTTTAATTTTAAAAATTATATTTATTTTTGTTTGTAAAGAGAAAATATTTTTTTCCATCAAATGTTTTAATCGAAACTAGAGATCGATGAACAACCACTAAATTATTTTATGAAACATACGTGCAAAGAATGTGTGTTAAGTTGATGTTAATTTAATGTGTAAATTTAATGTTCACTGGCATATAACTAGCTTTTATACAAAAAAAAAAACCACAGAAATATTTTTATAACAATTTAATTAATATTTTTTACGTTTCCATAATTTTTAGAATCCTTTGCAATGACATTTGTAAGGGTTTTTAGTATACATTGATATTAATACTTACGAACAATCATCTCTGCAATCTTTCACACACAATTCGAATTGTTCTTCCGGAGATGGACAAAGTGTTGCTGAAAAATCGAAAGTCATCTGAAATGTAAAATATTTTACTTAGGTATATTACTAACATTTATGGATAGTTCAGTAATGCTTTCTATGGCAAGAAATAATGCTCCAAATTATGTCTCTTATGTTCGAAAATGCAATAAAGAAATTATTATAACATAATACACTATTGGGCCTGGAGCAATGTGGTGGGTAATAAGAATTGGGTTTTTGATTTAAGGGAATTAGGTTTAATTTGGTGGATAACGAGGCGGGTAATGAATTGGGTTTTGATTTAAGGGAATTAGGTTTAATGTGGTGGATAACGAGGCGGGTAATGAATTGTTTTTTTTATTTAAGAGATTTAGGCTCAATGTGGGGGATAACGAGGCGTATAATGAGTAGTGTTTTTGATTTAAGGGATTTGGGTTCAATGTGGGGATAACGAGGCGGGTAAAGAATTGGGTTTTTGATTTAAGGGAATTAGGTTTAATGTGGTGGATAACGAGGCGGGTAATGAATTGTTTTTTTTTTTTATTTAAGGGATTTAGGCTCAATGTGGGGATAACGAGGCGTATAATGAGTAGTGTTTTTGATTTAAGGGATTTAGGTTCAATGTGGGGATAACGAGGCGGATAATGAGTAGTGTTTTGATTTTGATTTACGTTCAATGTGGGGGATAACGAGACGGATAATGAGAGTGTTTTTGAGATTTAGGTTCAATGTGGGGGATAACGAGGCGGGGTAATGAATTGGGTTTTTGATTTGTGATTTAGATTCAATGTGGGGATAACGAGGTGATAATGAGTAGTGTTTTTGATTTAAGGGATTTAGGTTCAATGTGGTGGATAACGAGCGGATAATGAGTAGTGTTTTTGATTTAAGGGATTTAGGTTCAATGTGGGGGATAACGAGGCGGATAATGAGTAGTTTTTGATTTAAGGGATTTAGGTTCAATGTGGTGGATTGCGAGGCGGATAATGGGTTTTGATTTAAGGGATTTAGGTTCAATGTGGGGGGGATAACGAGGCGGATAATGTAGTGTTTTTGATTTAAGGGATTTAGGTTCAATGCTGTGGATAATGAGTTGGGTTTTCGATTTAAAGGAGTTAGGTTCAAACCTGACAACCAATGCAATTCAGGGGATGGGAACAATAAATAGGATGGACAGAATTTATTCTGTTGAGTTTAAACAAGTAAGGGAGGGGGCAAATTCTCCCAGATTCCATCCCTGCTGGAGGTTTCTTCTTCCACACTGTGGTACCACCAACATCAATAGCGAAGCCTACTTGAACATTGAATTTGATTTTAAATCATTTTCAAATGGAATTATCAATATAAACAATGCATTAATCAATTGTTATAGATTATTTACATACCGTATAATTTCAGTTGAATCTTTTAACTATTTTGGCTACATTTAAAAAAATAAAATCTCGGAAACTATTAGAAAAAATACGTTTGGATACATAAATATATTTTTTTAATATAATTTTTGATGTAAATTTTTTTCACAGAGATATTTGGAGATTAAATCCCTACAGAAATAGAGCTCATAAAAAATACATATTGATGAGGTAATAATCAATATGTATTTTTATGAGCTTTTATTCTGTGTAGGGATTTAATCAAATATCTCTATGTGAAAACATTTACATTAAAAATTATATTTACTATAATTAAAGATCATTTAAATAAACATTTTATCTAGCAGAAAAGCATATTATAATAGCATATCACACATTATAGTTAAATTTTAAATAATTTAGCAAATCACTTTTTAATAGTTAAGTTCCTTTAGCAAATTACCTCAAAAACTACATAATTATATTAAAACTAGATTATAAAAATATTGAGAGCAATAAATATTGATTTTTATATTTTTAAATACATTTATACATTACATTTTTAAATACATTTATAGGCATTACATTTTTTTAAATACATTTATACATTTACATTTTTTAAATACATTTATACATTAAATTTTTTTAAATACATTTATACATTATTAAATATACAATTTTAAACTTCCTGGCATTACTGTAATTCTACTTTCCTTTTTTCAAATAAAAAAATGTAATCTAAAATATCAAATAATATTATAATATAATTAATTATTAACAATAATAGAGAAAAAGCATAAAACGATGATGAAATTTCTACTCAAGTCGTACTGTATAAAATGAGGTCACAAAAATGTTTTTTACTTACCAATTTTACAAAGTCGTTTTTCCTCTTGTAGCCATAATATGTACCGAAGAACAATTAAGGCATTCTTCAAATATATCTTGCGCACATCGGTGCCTGCATGCCTAAAGAAGAGAAACTGTATATATGAAATGAAAGATATATTTCTATTTCATGTTAAGGGAATAAATGCAATAGGAATACTGAAGGAATAGAAATTGCATTGATAATATTCTCATAAAAACACAACAAAAAAGAAACATTATATTAAAGTGTAATATAAAACATCAAATAATATTATGATATAGTTAATTAATAATAGTAATAGAGAAAAAAGATTATGAAAAATGTACTCAAGTTGTACTGTATAAAATGAAGTCACAAAAATTTAGTTTTACTTACCCATTTTACTTGCACACTATTCTATTACTACTATTCTATTATCATCTATTACTATTCACACTACTTATATATTTCTATGTAATGGAATAAATACAATAGTATAACTCAAGGAATAGAAGTTGCATTGATAATATTCTCTTAAAAACACAACAAAGAAGAAACATTATATTAAAAGTTCTTGAACACAAGCTTCTCGTATAATAATAATATTTCTCGTATATACTATATTCATCATCATCATCATCAGTGGTACAGCAGATTCAAGATAGGTAAGGCGAAAGCCGTCTGACTATCGGCAGATTATGAGATGAGATATGTTTTCCTTTTTACGGTGTAGGGTTGTCAGCCCTTCGCCTAGCGCTCAACAACCATATTAGACAGGGCCTATGGTTTAAAGTGGATTCCGAAACACTACAAACATCCATGTCACCGCCGGGACTTGTAGCAATAGCGCTATACTGTATTTAAAAGGTTAAAAAACTATTCTTCATTTGATGTTAGAAATTTATATGTACTTCTTAAAAATAATTAAATATATTAACTAATAAATTGTAATTTTTATACATTAAACTAAATTGAAAGATTTATTATGATTATTTAAAAATTGGGACCTGATGGACAGGTGACTAGCGCTCTGATGCTCGGGGCCACAAGTTCGAGTCCCGGTGGTGCCATGAATGTTTGTAGTGGTTCGGAATCCACTTTAAACCTTAGGCCCTGGTCTAATGTGACTGTAGAGCGTTGGGAGTAAAGTCACTGGCAACCCTACCCCGTAAAAAGAAAACATCTCCTATTCTGAAATCTGCCAACAGGCAGATGACGACCCACCATGGGGCTGTTGGGCCTATCATGATGATTTAAAAATTATTAAGATTATACCATGGTGTTATATTTCTGTTTATATATTAATATATTTCTTTTATATGTAATGCAATGAACGCAAAAGTATAACTCAAGAAATAGAAGTTTCATTGATAATATCCTTTTTAAAAACACAGCAGAAGGAACATTATATTAAATGATCTTGAACACAAGCTTCCATAATCATAACATTTCTCGTATATACTGTATTCAAAAATATTAATAAATCTATTCTTCATATGACGTACGAAATTTATATATAATTAATATAAATAATTAAATATATTAATTAATAAATTGAAATTTTTCTACATTAAAATAAATTGATAGGTTTATTATAATTATTTAAAAAAATATTATAAATAAATTTATAATACGCATGAGTTTGATGCAGAAATTATAGTTAAATCTTAGTTGTTTAGCTGTAATTTTTTTAAAAAACCGATTTATAGATAAAATTTTGTTATAATTAATTTTAATAAATAAAAAAAAAATTTGTTATAACATAAATAACATTAAAAAATACACTCGTATAGATAAATATGCATTTAGCTGAAAACAAAATTTGAAGAAATTGATGGATGAAAAATTTCACTAGGTTAGTTGACACTTAATTATAAATACATTTAACTTAGTACTTCTCTTAATTTGCTTAAACTTACGTCTTGAGAGCGTGTTCCACTTTTATTTGCTTTCAACCATCTTTCAGTGTAATTTAAGCAGTTAGTTTTGTATGGGTAAGGTAACAGCTCCTCTCTTCTAGCTAAAAAAAAAGTTAAAATCTTCTTAGAAATTGCATCAATAAAAAATATCATTAAAACAAAACACAACATAATCAACGCTTAACTTTTTTTTTTTGCTTTATATATATAAAATCTATCAGATGTAGTATGGCCTAGTGAATAATGCTTTCAATTTTTAATTACAGAACAGGAACAGGCTTTTAGAAGAAACTAAGAAGAGGCCCTGGTGGCTAGCGCTCTGGCACTACAGGTTTCGGATTCGAATCCCCCGGTGCCATGGATGTTTGTAGTTGTTCGGAATCCACTTTGAGCCGTAGGTCCAGGTCTCATATAACCGTAGAGCGTCACAGAGCCCAATCAGACTTCTTCTAGCCCACATCATTCCCGAACTGTAAAAGGGGGCAGCTCAGCTCTAGGCACTGTGAAGTGGTGTGGTAGTAGTAGTAGAAGAAACTAGCAATCCGCTCCAAAACATGGTGATTCAATGTAATGCAGTGTAGTAGTTCACCAGCTATTACCTTCTTCTAAACTCTGTATCTACTATACATCTTTTATTAAAGTTGAGAATGATCTCAGATCAAAGTGCTCTGTATTTAAAAATATCAAATAAGCCTCTATTTTAATGATTATTCTATAACGTGTGACTTATATTATTCAAAATTCATATAAAGACAAATAAATTATATAATATGTTATTATAACTTAATAACAAGTAGTTTGAGTTTTCAACGAAATTCTAATATACAGGAATAGATTATTATTGATTCAGACAAAAATTAATGTATAGATGATATTATATATTAATATCAGCTTCTATATATTTATGGAATAACTCTCATACGAAAAAAATAGAATAATTCTTTATTTAATGTATATGTTTAATTTATTTAAAAAGAAAAATGGGACAATATAATCGCTTTGTTTATTTTATCTATTTAGTTTTTATCCACTTAGTATTAGTAGTCCTGGGTTAGTTTTTTTTTAATAATAATCATTGAGATACATTAATTACAGGTTAGTCATTGAGATACATTGAATATTTCATCTTATCAGTTTGCATTAAAACCATAACACATGGTAGATGTTGCGAACATTTAATAAAATTGCAGTATTAAAAAATGGCTCATTGAAAAATTTTCATTGAAAAAACAATTTTTTTCTTTCACACTTTTATTTCCTTTGATATTCTAATTAAACATAATTTCACACATACTCTGTGAATGTTTGGTCTCATCATATGATTGCAGGCTTTTTTTTTTCATAATTCTTCACACATTTCAAAAACGTGCCTTTTTTTTTTTCTTGCATTAAGTATACAGTATTCTACATAATGATTAGTTCCCGAAAAAACATCCTATTGTATTTCTGGGAAGTGCTTTAGGAGGAAGAATCGCTCTGTATTTTGCGTGGGAGAAGAAAATTTATTTAATTAATTAGCTTAATAAGCTGGAAAGAGGAGACGGAACATCTGTTACGCCATTGCGTAAGAGAGAAAGTTCAAATGTCAAAGGGAGATGCTCGCACACACTTTCATAATAATAATCATCTAATCGTTCCTGAAAGTAATGGCATTTTTTCTGTTTTCTAGTAAATATTTCAAAATTTTTAGCAACGATTCATTCATTAATCGCAACGACTACAATATTGCCTACAATTCTTAAAACGCACTGCATTGAAGTAGGAAATATGCCCATAAATTTGTTAGGTGAAAAGAAAATTATTAGAATATGCTATTAGTAGTTGAAATTTCTAAATCCTTTTACTTCAAGTCATTCGTCATTCCAATGCTGAATATGTAGCAGATTCGATGTTATCCAGAGCGAAACTTTTTCCCCCATAATTTAACATAATCATTTAGAATGAATACGCTTAACTGTAGTATCTGGATCATCCTTCTTCATTGGTGCAACAGTCCCGTGGTGAGCCACGGTAGTCTGCCTACTGGCAGATTTTGAGACAAGAGATGCTTTCTTTTTATGGGATAGAGTTGTCAGCCCTACACCGAACTCTCTATCGTCATTAGACCAAGACTCTGAACCACTACAAATACCCATTGCAGTTCTGGGACTAGAGCCCAAACCTGTGGTACAGAGTGCCACGACGCTAGCCACTCGACCATCAGGCCCCTTCAGGACCATCCTACTCTCTCATCTAAAGCCGCCTTTGGTACCACGCCTTTGATTCGAATACTGGCTGTGGCATGAATGTTTGTAAGTGATTCTTAATCCCCTTTAAACTGTAAAGCCAGTTCTAATTAGCCTAAATTGTGCAAAAAATGACCACAGAGGCACAAACCAAACTCTGCTCCAAAGCCAAAACCGAAAAATTTCTGTCTATAGATATACACAGTCCAGTCTCATTCATGTGACCACCACCTAATTTCGACGTCAACGTGAAATAACCAATCACAAAAGGCAGGTGGCAGCACATTGCAGTAGAGTGTATATAAAAGATGTCTTAGGGCATCGAAAAAGCATTTCAATCGTTGTTCTCTGGTAATCGATGTTGTTTCGTCAGCTCTGCCAAATGTGGTTATTCTGGCTTTTGACAGGTGGTCACATTAATGTGACTGGACTGTGTATAATGTCCACACCCATTATTCATATGGAATTTTTTAGTTTGATTGCTTGCCAAATTACAGGAAGTCTTGGATTGTCAATTTACAAGAATATATTCCGCAGTTCAAAAACCAAATGAGCTATTCACTACTCTTAAAAAATACAGTATGTATATGCGTTAGTAAATGGTTTGTATAATATAATTTAAAACAGAAATTTATTTGTTAAATGTGAAATGCTTTTTCATTAAAAAATAATTAATATTGTTAATTTTATTTAAAACATTACTTAAACTTATAAACATATATGGTACGTTACCATTTGTATTGTAATGCTATAAAGACGTCCAGGTTTCAGGAAAATGCCCTTCTGAAAAGGATTAATCGGTTCATATGGTGAATGGATAGCAAATACTATTCCTTGCTTGGATTTGGGAAAAAATGTTTCATTTTCTTCAGGATCGAAAAGCATAAATTCTTCAGCAAAATTTGACACTAAATTAAATATAATTCTTTTAGCTTCTAATATATTCAATTATTAACTGTTTTAATTTGCATTTTATATTGTTCATGAAATATATTTAAAAAAAAAAAAAAAAAAAAAAAAAAAAACTTAAAACTGTTTTATTAATGATTTTTATAAAATAAGTATACATAATAACGTCAACCAATTATTTGAATATGCTTGTGATACCTGTTAGTAAAAAAATATATAAAATATGGTTGGGTACAGAAAAAAATATTTTTAATTAAAATAAATTCATAAAAATGTTATATAAAACCAGCATAAAATGTTCAAAGACACCACTCAATAATGAAATTATAACTCTGCTTTTAATAAAATATACCATAATGTTTATCTCATACATTTGATATCAAATGAATTATAAATGTTTACTTTTATATTAAAAATACTTAAGTACTATAAAGTTTACAGTACTTAACTAGACGCATTTATAGTTTTTAACTAGACTAATTTTTAATTTTGGCTTTAATTGATAAAACTTGATGATAAGTGTAAATGTAAAATTACTTACAATGTGATTTTTCCTATACAGAGCATCTAGGTGGTTATCTATTCTCTCATGATAGGAATAACAAGATGTAGCGAAATTTTCTTCATGAACACGGGGGAATGGCCCACTTATGTCGCTATAACAACATTGAGGAATGATCAATATTTTAAAACATCGTTGACAAACAAGTAATGTAAAAAAAAAAAAAAAAATTAAGTCAATTCCTTCTTTCTTTTCACTGTATTGCAGAAAGTCCTTCATAAATAATTTTTTAAGTTTATCTGGCGCCATCTATTGACAGATACATGCAACTTAAATCTAAAAAAATTAATTAACTAATTAAATTTACTGATTGAATTAATATTTGGAAAAACTGTATCAAAATCAAGTGTCATTCCCTACAAGTTAAAAAAATGTATTTGAACTTGAGTGAATGAATTACATGTATTTTATTAAAGATTAAAAATTTGAACAAGATATATATAGGGAGAGTGTGAGCTAATAGAAGGAATTGAAAATAACAAAATGGAAGATAGAAACATAGGAATAAATAAATAAAACAAGTGTAAATATGTTTTCCAGCAATAATTAATAGTTCTTTACCTATATAAATACATATATATATATATATATATACAGTAGAACTCTTTAAGTCGAACCTCGATAAGTCGAAAACCTTCGAAACTTGAAAAAAATTTTTTGTTCCCTTCTCTTCAAGCTCCAAAACCTCCATTACTCGAAATTTCAACCCTTTATTTATATTTGTATTAATCACATAATTATAGAATAAAAAAAAGTAAATTTTGTGCTGCCTATCAAATAACTGCGTCGAAGCTGATGAAGAGTTATGCACAACGTATCTACATTATTGTAGAGGAAATAATACAAAGGTATGTATGTGAATCATTAATAATTTAAGCGTTGAAAGCATTTATATGGATTCATAATATTTGGGGGAAAAAACTATTTATTTGTATTAAGTTTGAAAGGATATTCAGTAGAACCGCTTTAAGTCGAACCTCGATAAGTCAAAAACCTCCAAAACTCGAAAAAAAAGTTTTGTTCCCTTCTCTTCAAACCCCCAAAACCTCCATTACTTGAAATTTCAACCCTCTATATGTCGAAAAATTAGTCAATCTCCAGAAGCCATTTTGGTACATATTTTCCCCTCCGTAACTAAAAAAAAAAAAAAAAAAAAAAAAAAAAAAATGGACCTCTGTATTTCAAACATTAGCAATGTTTGATTTTACAATCTTTACAACTCGATCATTTGAAACTAATTACCTCTTATAGCTCGAAGAAAAATAAGTTACCAACTTTAAGGATTTGCCGACAATGCACGTCATTGTTTCTTAGAAAACAATGTATGAGTATACAGTAAATAGAATAACCAATTCTATGAAATATTCTTATTATTGCTATTGATTTCATTTGAACTCTAACAAATGAACATATTTATTACTTCTGTAAATTTTTTTTATTTATTTTACTTATCTAACTCAAAATAAATGATAAAGAATCTAAACCTTTACAAGTCGAATATTTCATTTACAAGAATCCAAAATCGCGTAAGTCGAAAACTCTATAACTCAATTATTTGGCGTCTCCCTCGAAGTTCGACTTACAGAGGTTCTACTGTATATATACATCTGTATCTATATATCTATCTATCTATCTACACATCTACTATCTATATATACACATACACATATACACATATATATATATCCTAGGAGAGGAGATCATAGAAGAAATATTACACTATTTGTAATATTTTCAACTTTGCATATACTTCCATGTTGGAATAAACTCGTTTAATGCTTAAATGCTTCAAATTTAGCAATTTTCAATTCGAACCATCAATTAATTTCAAATTATTGAAATAATAAATGATGTCTTGAATCGTCTGTAAATTTCTACAACACTCTTTATCGCTGGTTCCTTTCCTTGCTAACCAATAATAATGACTGGGTTGCCAAAATATTAGAAGTAGTAATTCCAGAAATAAGCAAGGATTCTAATCTGGTTTATCATATTAAGAAATTTATTCCACATACAATAAACCAGAATACTACAATCTGGATATCTTACTTAGATTTTATGAAATGCGAAATATTGCATGTGAGTGGTTACCAATAAGAGTTGATTAAAAAAATGAGTAGTTGCATCAAATAAAAATGTTTCTGCCACATTGCATTAAAAATTTAAAATTTTTTTTTTTTAAATTTGAAGTGTTATTTTTCACATTAAAAAAGCATTTTCTACGTTAAATATTAACATTTAGTTACATTTGCCTGACATATAAAATGCAACACCATAAAATAAAGGAAAATAGATATACAAACATAAAAATATATATATATAAATAAGTGGTGCTATTTACAGAAGGTAATGTTACTTAACAATGAAATATGCAGAATGATCAGTAAGAAATGGCACCACCTCTCTTAGCGATACAAACAGATGGAAGGCATTGAAGAACGCCTTTAGAGATAGAATTCTATATGCCTTTTAGAGGAAGGCATTTAAATCATTTAGAGATAGAAGGCGATATGTCCTCAACTAATTTGGACGGTTTGTTCTTCAATCGAGGGTGAAGAAGTGCATAAAAAAATGAGGGCCCATCATGTCTTAGATATACTCAATCGGTGAGAGATCAGGAGACGTTACAAGCCAAGGAAGTAACTGGACATGCTGTAAGGTTTATCTGCGATAAATGCTTTGTGTGGTATCGCCTTGTGCTGCTGTAAAATATCATCTTGCAGCCTCTGAATGCAAAGTAGCAGGACTGTTTACAAAACCTCAGTAACGTATCGTTGTGCCGTCAATAAGCATGTGACGAGCACTAAGGAGGACCTGCTATTTTGTCTGATTGCACCCAAACCATTATGGCACATTTTAGAGTGGTCTGACTTTCAACAACAGTGGTCGGTTCGGCTGTATCTCCTCGACACTTACCCAGTGACTGTCATAAGACAAGTACAGCCGAGACTCGTTGCTGAACACTACATTCTGCCATTCAGTTGTCCAAGGAGTTCGTTCTCAACATCATTGCAATCTTTCACGTTGAAATATTTGGGGCTCGATGGAATTCTTTGTAAAAGGGGCTTGTGTGCAAGACTTTTAGCCACTCGTCATGAAATTATTATTCAATACATTGGAGCATCTAAAGTTCCATACACATTCCGCAAAATTTTGAGTAGTTGATTGGATTCAGCTACTGCTTCCTATCGGGTGCGTCTATCCGTGCGTTACTGTTGTACATCTAAGTGGACAAAGTATTCCTTGGCGATTCCCATTTCGTTCATTGATCCATCCTATTCAAATATTTTGAGTGTGTACATCTACACACTTTTCAGCAGCAATAGGACGGTAAGACTAATCAGCCCTTCTTAAGACTACTATTTGATCCCTCGTAAAATCATCCGATTGCTTGTTATCCGATTCCTATTGCTTGAACTGACTTTGATTTTCGAGTACAGATACCTCTTAATCCCCATGTGTCTTCTGAAAATAGAACATCTTTCGAAATCTGGATTATTATTTTCTTGTTCTAATGCAGCTGGAAAACACTTAGACAATTGTCTTGGATGCCTTAAAGCAAGCCTACGTTACTCACTTAGCACTACCCAGCACTACCAGTCTACCCAGCACTACCAGTCTACCCAGCACTACAGTCTGAGCTTGATAAGCTACAGACGCGGGTAACAATACCTTCGTAAAGCTCTACGATCATGTTAGACCGGGACCTATGGTTTAAAGTTGATTCCGAACCACTACAGACATCCATGGCACCGCCATGCTCGAATCGAAACCTGTAATATTGAGCGCCAGAGCGCTAGCCACGCGACCATTCAGGCCCCAAAGCTGGATTATAACAACCGTTATTTCATATACCCGTTACTTCCATTATATATCGTTTTATAAGCATGTGACCAACGTGAATTTCATATCATCTACATAAATTGTTCATTTGCGTATTCCCTAAATTTACTTATTTATAAGTATGAAACTTCATGTCGTTGTATTTTCTATGTTGGGTGATGTATTTTAAATAAATTTCAGAGTAATTATGTTTAAAAACCTATCAGAAAATCTTTAATTATAAAATATATTTCAACATTTTGCAATAACCTCTTACTTTTTTTCTACTTTAAAATTGTTATGAAGTATATGAAAAAAAAAAAAATTAAAAATTTATGTCGTAAAGGAAAATTAGTGTTGATTATCATGCTTTTAAAACATTTTAATTACTGAATATAATATCAGCTAAAAAATTCTAATTTCATAAAATAATTTTTTTTTTTACGATTAAAAACATACGTACATTGATTTTTTTTTAAGTTCGTAAAAAGAAGTTGGTCATTTTTTCAAACTGAACTAAAGGAAATTGTTTGAAACATTTTGATTTACACTCATATCCATAAATTAAGGATAATTCAGAATCACACAAAAATTAAATTCTAAAATAAAAATTTCCCCTGTAGAATTATCACACACATCTTGAAGAAGAATATGCAAATTACAGGAAACCACCAGATGGCGCGGATAGTACGTCACAATGACGAGAATGTAAGAGAGGGTATATAAGGAATAGTGGCAAAGAAGTAAATTTGTTCACAAGCGCTTTAAAAGCCTTTCAGTGCAATAACCGCATAGTTATGGCACAAAGGAAGCATTTGGATGATTTTTACGTGGTAGAATTATCGGATGACTGGAATGTGGACGTACGCAGGTGGAAGTATCCGAGGAACTTGGAATCGCCCAGAGTGTCATCTCCAGGTTTTGGCAACGATTCCAAGATGATGGTAATGTGGTAGATTCTACAGCACAGGTCGCCCCCGAGTTACAACGCCGAATGAGGACCGGTATTTAGCAGTTACTGCCAAAAGAAACAGACGGAGCACAGCATCAGACGTGTCTCGTCAGCTCTCTTCAGCTACCGGTACGGCAGTTTCAAAGGCAGACCGTGTGCAGACGCATAGGGCACATTGGTCTATATGCTCGTAGGCCTCTCAGATGTTTTCCACTTACCGCAACTCACTGTCGCCTGCGATTAACCTGGAGTAGAGAGCATGCATTGTGGACACCGCAACAGTGGTCTTGTGTGATGTTTTCCGACGAGTCCAGGTTTAGTTTGCTGTCTGATTCTCGCCGGACATTCATATGGAGAACGCCAGGTACTCGTTACCACCAAGAGAACACCATTGAACGACACCGTTATGGTGGTGCAGGATGGCTCGTTTGGGGAGGAATTATTCTTGGTTCCAGAACTGACCTGCATGTTCAGAGTGTAACGATGACAGGCCACATCTATCGGGATGTCATTCTGGAACAACATGTACGTTTGTTTCGGGGCGCCATGGGTGTTGAATTTCTGTTTATGGATGACAACGCCCGTCCTCACCGATGCAAACATTGTAGACGAATGCCTTCAATTGGAGGATATCACCCGTATGGATTGGCCAGCATACTCACCGGACTTGAATCCAATAGAGCATGTGTGGGATATGCTTGGCCGACGAATTGCAGCCCGTCAACTTTCTCCACCTGTCAACCGGAATTTCGGAGGGCATTGTCTGATGAGTGGTGTAATATTCTCCATGATCAAATTGATAATTTGATACTCAGCATGCCTAGTCATTGTAAGGCCTGTATTGCATCGTCCGGGAGACATACTCCATATTAACCATCATACTAACCATGTTATACTGTTTTTGTAAATGGGTTCTTTTTTGATAATTTGCTCCAGGGAGTAAAAATCGCAATTTTTATTAATTATGTCAAACATATAGCATCTTTTTGCTGTTTACCTTTTGTTTAATAAATAGACTTTACAAATAAGTCAAATCTGTTTTGCTTATGTCTCTTTCTTTGCATGAACTTCTTTATCCTTAATTTATGGGCAGGAGTGTAAAAAAAAATCAATTTGATCTAAAATCAGCAGAATTATTTCAAATATAGAAATGAATTTTAAAAACAAATGAATATTATTTTCAATATATATTTAACGTGAAAAATAGTTTGCTAAAGTTTATTTTCTCATTAAAGAAAACTAACATTCATACAAATAAACTAAGATGCATTATTAACAGAAAGAAATGGTTTAAAAAATCGTTTTATCAATTATTATAAAATAAAACATCTTTTCATCTATATTTTTGTACATTGATCAAATAAATTTAATAAAGAAATTAGTCATTATTTGTTTACTGTAATTAAAATAACATAAAACTAAAAACCTAAATTAAAATGAATATTCTATGACAATTAAAAAAGGCTAATATATGTGATAAAATATGCATATAATTATTTCCAGTCACTAAAATATTTATCTCTAACTGATCATTAACATGTTTAAAATATCAAATCATTATGAAATAAAAGCTATCATATAAAAGTAAGAAAATTTCCAGTATTTCAATGATTTTTACGATATCCTTGAAATTATATTTATAATTTTCGAATTATATTGAATAATATGGGCTGTTACTACTCAGTGCTGAAATGGCCACATGGGAATTGATTAAGAAAACAACCCTTCCCGGGGATGGATAAAGAGCCAGTAGTAGTTTAGCTGCCTCCTGGACCACACATATTTCTCCATCATTGTTGCTGATGTTTTCCCACGGCCAGAAGTTCTCAAAGAGATTGCAGTACCATACAACAATGGTTCCTTTTACCACAGGCAGGTACATCGGTTATATTTACCACTTTGTTATATATCTCTTTTATTATTAAACATTTTTTTTAGTTTCTTGTTTAATAACAAAAATTTAGTCGTTAGATATTAATTATTAATTATATACATTTAAATTTGAATTTTTTTCTCTATTACATATATTTAATTGTATTAATTATAATTTATTAATATTTTACATATAATTAATTTGTTATTACATATATTAATTATTTTTTATCTCTTTTTCGAAGAATATTAAAATTTTATATGAACAGAAATAATTCCTTTCTACTTACTTTTGTGGATGTACAAATAAAATACTTAAATTATGACTAAGTTCTAAACTTTCTTCAAGACCCAAGATGTCCAAAGCACCTTCAACTGGTATCTGAAAATAATGGATTTGCCATTTATTTTACTTCCTTATATAAATGCTTGTATTAATCAAATTGTATTTGTTAATTACTAATTTTTGGATTATTTTTCTCATTTCAATTTATATAGAAATAAGGAATATGAGTTAAAACATGTATTAAAAACAATCTGATGTTTATTTTTTCCACATCATTTGATAACATGTATTGAAAATTCGTTTTTCAAGAGCAAATAGACTCAATGGCGATTTGACAGCGTGCATCAAACTGCCTGGTAGGAGTTTTACTGCGTTTCTCCCACATATTTCACCAGAGAATGGCAGTTATCTCTAACTACTTTCCATTATTTCCTTAAGCCGTCTATAGCTTAAATGGAACACGAGCTACACCAATATGTAAAGAACTGTGAGTAAGATCTTATTTTTAATTACTTGTATCTTATTGAATTAAGCAATTATGTTCAAATTATTTCATTTATATGAGGGACATTCAATTTCATGAAGATCTAAGACTCATAATTTTTTTTTCGATATCATTTGAGGACTTATATTGAAAATTCGTTTTTGAGAAGCAAGTAGACTCAGTGGAGATTTGGCAGCGTATATAGCAGCTTGTATTGAGAATCAGGCTGTCTGGAAGGGTTTTACAACGTTTCTCCCTCATGACTCGAGAGAGAGTGGCAGTTATCTCTAACTACCTTTTGGCCGACTATTCATAATACCCTTAAATGGAACACGATCTACAACAATATATGAAAAACTTAATTTCTTGTTTTTAAATATCTACATCTTTTTGAATTAAACAGCTGTTTTCAAATTATTTCATTTGAATCAGAAACATACATTTTTATGAAGGCCTAAGACTCCGATGTTAAATTTTCCACATCATTTAGTGACTTATATTTAAAATTCGTTTTTCAGAAGAAAGTGGTCTCAGTGACGATTTTACAGAGTGTATAAAGCGGCCTGCATTGAGAATCAGGCTGTCTGGAAGGAGTTTTACGATGTTTCTCACTCAAAGCTCACCAGAGAGTGACAGTTATCTCTAACTACTTTCCATTATCGCCTTTCTGCCGACTATTCGTAACACGCTTAAATGAAGCAGGAACTACACCAATATGTAAAAATTTTATAAGTTCTTGTTTTTAAATACCTGCATATTATTGAATTAAACAGTTACTTTCAAATTATTTCATTTGAATCAGAGACATACAATTTTATGAAGGCCTAAGACTAAATTATTTAAATTGCTTTTCCCTTTAATGCATTTATAACATTAATTAATATAGCATAATAAAAAGACAAATGTAATATGTAATATTACATTAATTAAACAAATGTTTTGATACTTAGTTCCATTTCTGAAGCGACCAAGTACAAAAGTAATTTGTTAAAAGGGTTTTTCTTTATGCATTCCTCAAAAACATACATTCATCCAAATGTACATACATAATGTACTATTTAGCAACAGCAAGAACTACTTTAGTGAGCGCAATTATAAATGGAAACACACTTAACAGCATTAATAATAGAATTAAAAAAATTAAGTGGATAGGGATTTTCCATGTAGGCTAGTACATATAAATAGAGAATTTATTACTGGAATATAATAAAATAGAAAACTTTGGTTAAAACATTCCCTAATATTTAAATATTTACCTTCATATTAAATTGAACTAGATCACGCCACATGTTTGAATGTTTCATATAATATTTAAAATTTTAACAATTAGATTTTTATATAAAATATATGTACAACAAGACGTGCTGTAAGAAAAAGGTTCAAGCCACGTGTTCCATCAAACCGTGATTTAAATGGCTAGGTTTGGTTTAGTTTGTCACTCTACGGTCATTTTTCGCACACATTAGGCTCATTATACTGGGATCTACAATTTAACGTGGATTCCAAACCACAAATAAACATCCATGTCACCGCCAGTATTTAAATAGCTAGGAGTTAAATAAACAACTTATTAGATTATAAAGTATACGTTTCTTCGATTAATATAATATTGCAATAGGAAAAAGTTAAACAAAAATTTAGCACTGAAGAGTTAATTTCGTTGACATCTGTTTTTAAATATATTGCTGCTTTTGAAATAGGAAACAATTTATTGGTCGAAATTTTGTACAAATTGTATTTATTCAACAGTCAAAATAAGTATACAGTAAACCGACATTGAAGGAAATGTAATGTTCATCTTAGCTTTGAAAAAACTTTGGAATTCATATAACATGCATTTATATGCGGATCTCGTTAATGAATATAAGTGAAATGTTATTCATATTTTTATTTCCCACAGTAATTTCAGAAGAATTTCCAAGTACACCTAACTGTTTGTGGATTCTCATATTGCCCTCCAATAACGAGCACAAATCAGACGTTAACCATGTTTTTATTTATTTAACGTATTACATCAATAACTAAATTTGAACGAGTATTTTTCTCATTCTCATTATCTTTTTCAAAGCACTTGATCCAGCTATCTAATGTATAAGACTGCGCATTTCTTTTCAGAAGAATCAACTTCATTGGAATGAAATAACACAATATTGAGTATTTCATTCGGAAAAAAAGTTTTTATCTTGTTGCCTATTACCACTTAATTAAATTCGCTAACCAAACATATAATTATTATAATTGGTTTAAAAGGAACGTGTAACCTTAAATGAACTCATTCGATCTACAAAGTTATCTTTTCAACTTATTGAATATTTCCATCAAATGAAAAGAATCATTGCCGTCTTGCAGTATATCCCTGGTTCGTCTATAGACAGTTGCAATTTCGGGTACCATATTATTCGGGAATTATAATTGAATTTCAATCCTTAGGATACTTTCAGAAAAAAGGATAACTGTTTTCTATTTCTCTTTGGTGAAAAATTTTAAAGAGCAAAAGAGAGGCCTTGTATAAACTCATGTCCATAAATAAAGGATAATGAAGTTCAGGCAAAGAAAGAGACAGAAGCAAAACAAATTTGACTTATTTGTAAAGTCTATTTATTAAACAAAAGGTAAAGAGCAAAAAAAAAGATGCTATATGTTTGACATAATTAATAAAATTGCGATTTTTACTCCCTGGAGCAAATTTCAAAAAAGAACCTATTTACAAAAAACAGTATAACATGGTTAGTATGAAGGTTAATATAGAGTATGTCTCCCGGAAGATGCAATACAGGCCTTACAACGCCTAGGCATGCAGAGTATCAAATTATCAATCTGATCATGGGGAATATTACACCACTCATCAGGCAATGCCCTCCGAAGTTCCGGTTGACAGGTGGGAGGGGTTGACGGGCTGCAATTCGTCGGTCAAGCATATCCCACACATGCTCTATTGGATTCAAGTCCGGTGAGTATGCTGGCCAATCCATACGGGTGATATCCTCCAATTGAAGGCATTTTGTCTACAATATTTGTACAGTGAGGACGGGCGATGTCATCCATAAACAGAAATTCAGCACCCATGGCGCCCCGATACAAACGTACATGTTATTCCAGAATGACCTCCCGATAGATGTGGCCTGTCATCGTTACACTCTGAGCATGCAGGTCAGTTCTGGAACCAAGAATAATTCCTCCCTAAAGAGCCCTCCTGCACCACCGTAACGGTGTCGTTCAATGGTGTTCTCTTGGTGGTAACGGGTACCTGGCGCTCTCCATATGAATGTCCGGCGAGAATCAGACTGCAAACTAAACCTGGACTCGTCGGAAAACATCACACCAAACCACTGTCGCGGTGTCCACAATGCATGCTCTCTACTCCAGGTTAATCGCAGGCGACAGTGAGTTGCGGTAAGTGGAACACATCTGACAGGCCTACGAGCATATAGACCAATGTGCCCTAAGCGTCTGTATACGGTCTGCCTTGAAACTGTCGTACCGGTAGCTGAAGAGATCTGACGAGACAGGTCTGATGCTGTGCTCCGTCTGTTTCTTTTGGCAGTAACTGCTAAATACCGGTCCTCATTCGGCGTTGTAACTCGGGGGCGACCTGTACTGTAGCATCTACTCACATTACCATCATCTTGGAATCGTTGCCAAAGCCTGGAGATGACACTCTGGGCGATTCCAAGTTCATCGGATACTTCCAGCTGGGTACGTCCACATTCCAGTCGTCCGATAATTCTACCACGTAAAAATCATCCAAATGCTTCCTTTGTGCCATAACTATGCGGTTATTGCACTGAAAGGCTTTTAAAGCGCTTGTGAACAGTTTTACTTCTTTGCCACCATTCCTTATATACCCCTGTCGTCATTTTGATGTACTATCCGCGCCATCTGGTGGTTTCCTGTAATTTGCATATTCTTCTTCAAGATGTGTGTGATAATTCCACAGGTGAAATTTTTATTTTAGAGTTCAATTTCTGTGTGATTTTGAATTATCTTTTTAATTTATGGACGTGAGTGTACTTTTAAGAGAACAAAGGAAAATGGAGCAATTGAGAACAAGGTTTAGTAACAAACTAAAACAGTATTATTCTATGAAATGCATTTCTAAAAGAAAGTGCAACTAATTCAGAAGAGTTACGATGAGTGTTTGAATGCGTTTTGAGTTCTCTTTGTACTCAAGATGCAGATGTTCACTTTCTGCTAAACTATGTACCAATGTATTAGAGTCAATAGTACAGAAAGTTCCATTAATGTATACATACCTCTAATATTCACTAGATTTGAAAAAAATTTAAACCATATCTGAGACAACCCATCAAATATTTTAAGGTAACCATTTCCTCTTAGAAATAATATTATGCTGCAATAAGCCATAATTCCATTAATAAGATAAAATTTCTATCTAATGCGTACTAAATTCCATTTAATTCTATCTATTCTACGTCTTTATCAAATATGCATTTGAACTTGACACATCGTATCACAAGTTATTAACTATTAATTCTCATTGTACACGGAGGTGAACGTTGTCATTTAGCAGAAAGTTAAAATGTACTTATAAAATACACATCATAAGGATCAATAATCTCATTTCTGTATGTCAAAACTATCACGATTTCTCTATAAAGGTAGGCTACTCTGATGCCTTCTCAACCTTAATCACGTTGTCCAGGCTTATTTGGGGCAAATAATTTCCTAAAAGCTTAGAATTCTCCTAAAAGCGAGAGAAGTTATTTTCGTTATTTCTAGTCATTATAGACTTGTATGCATTTATGTGAACACTACTGTTCACAATCACTCACTATTTCGCACAATCAAAAGAATGTTTCATTATATTGTTATTCAACTATTGATGCAATGATTTCTGCCTTAATTTAAAGCATTCTCATAATTTGTTCCTTGTGAGGAATTTAACCAAATTTCTTTCACAAAAATTAGTAACTTTTTTTAGCAGCAATATATGATATGGCAAGTCTATTTTGGGAACCACATTAAAAGAATGTATTATAATCATAATATAAGACAAGTAAGAATTGGAAATGGAACTTTTCAGCAGCTCACCTTTGTATCGTTTCCTTTACAATACAGTGGATTGCTGTCGCAAAAAGGCTTTGTCTGGAGTCTTACAATAATCAGGGTATTTCGAACAAAATTTACTTCTTTTTACTCTAAAGACAAACAAAATGATATTAAAAAAATTTTATAAATAAATATATTGTAAAAAATATACAGCAATTATGAATTATTTTACTAAATTAATTTAAATTTAACAAATAAAATTCTGATTAGCTCAAGAAAATGTTTTAAAATTTATATTAAAATTTATTATTGATATTAAAATTATAATTAATTTATATTATATATAATTTAACATTTCTACTTATTTTTTTATTTTTATTTTTTTTTAATATGATAAAACTAATTTTCTGCAAAGGGAATTAATTCTTTTAATAATAATTTCATATTTCATTATTCTTAATTCTTATTCATTATTAATTATTTATTATTATTTATCTTACATTATTCTTAATCCATCATTCATAATTCATTAATTTTCATAATTCATTAATAATTTCTAAAGGAATTAATTATTTAATAAAGCATTTCTGCATTAGGCTTGCATATTTACAGGTAGTTCTTAAATATAAGAATTAAATATTTCTTAAATATTGTTATGAATATTAACATTTCTAGGTGGCAAAAATTGAATTTAAGAAAATTTTGTAGTTAAATAAATTTTCATTTTATTATTTTTGGGGTTTCTAATTTTATAACTACGCTGAAAAATATTCATTTTGTAGGAAAAAATTTATATACTGAGTGATTATAATTAAAGTCCCACTTTCAAAATGCTGTCAAAAAAGAACCACTCGCCACAATGAGATCAAATTTGAACAGAAGATACTTGTAGAAGGGGGTACGGTATCAAAAAAGTTTCAAAGTGTTTTAATAGATGGTGCTGTAAGCGGCATAAAGAAAGTAAATTTGGCTCCAAGTGATATTTTGAATCGAAATGACAACGTATATTTGACATGAGTTTCACATTAAACCAACTAAAGTGTTCAAGTGCTTGATTGTTTCGGTTTTTTGATGGAAAAAAGGACTTTCAAGTCATTCAACTGTTAGTGGGAAAGCCCATCCATCACGGCAAGGTCATACTAAATTGGATGGGAAAATGGTATTACTGTTTGGAACTTTTTTTGATATCATACCGTTTCCCAATTTTCCTTCTTTCCCAAGTATCTTCAGTTTAAATTTGAGTTCATTGGGACGAGTGGTTTTTTTTACACTTTTGAAAGTGAGACTTTAATTATAATCACCCTGTATACATGAAGTAGGGAAAACTTTATTTATATATTTTTGCAAATATACTGCATTTATAAATTTGTATTCATATTTAAATGACCTATGAAACCATTCATAATTAAATACAATATTTTTATACCCATTTGTGTTGCAAAATGTATATGCTGGAGACAGGAATCTGACTGGTGTGTTGATTTCAATGTTAACAACAGTAGGATATTGTAAAACATAGTAAAGAAATTTGATGCATTGGTACAAAAATCCAGCTGTAAATAATAGAAACACGAGAGCCCGGAATACTTTTCTTCTGACGCTTGCTGTAGAAACGATACTCGACACTGCACTCACAGAAGATTCTTTGAACAACTTGGATGCATAACCTTTGACAGATTTCTTTTTCCCACGTATTGGCTCTTCGGGGTTGTCACTGTCCATTTATGATCTGCAACAATAAAAATTGAGAAATAAACAAGTAAAAAAAAAAAAAAAATTTAAAGTCAATTCCTACTTTTTATTCACTATATTGCAGAAAGTCCTTTATAAATAATTTTCATTCATTTTTTTAAAAAATTTATCTGGTGCCATCTATTGATAGATGCATGCAACTTAAATCTAAAAAAAAAAAACTAAAACTAATTAATTAAATTTAATGAATGAATTAATATGTGAAAAAACTGTCTTAACGTCAAGTGTCATCCACTACAAGTTAAAAAAAAAAAAAGAAATGTATTTGAACTTGAGTGGATGAATAAAAAGTATTTTATGAACGATTGAAAATTTGAACAAGATATATGTAGGGAGAGTGTGAGCTAATAGAAGGAATTGAAAAAATTGTAGAAGAATAATAGAATTTATTGCTTAAACATTTTTATTATAAACACAGCATATTCATTTAATTTATTGATATATAAATTTATTGAATTATTTAGATTTTAAACCTAACCAACAAAAATATCTTTGATGGCAAATATCTAACTGAATATTTTATGTTATATGAATATATATTAAAGGTGCCTGATGGCCGAGTGACCGCTCTGGTGCTCGATGCCACATGTTTCGTGTTCGAGTCCCGGAGGATGCCATTGGGGTTTGTAGTGGTTCGGAGTCCATTTTAAACCACAGGTCTTGGTCAAATATGACTACAACTACTACACCACACCACATCACTGTGCGTAGAGCTGAGTTGCCCCTTTACAGTTTGGGAATGATGTGGGTGAGAGGAAGTCTGAGTGGGCTCTGTGAAGCTCTTACAGACATATGAGACCAGGACCTACGGCTTAAAATGGATGGTTTAATATGACTACAAGAGCATTGTGCGAAGGGTTGACAACCATAACCTGTAATAGGAAAACATCTCATGTCTCGAAATCTGCCAGTAGAAAGACGGCTTTGTCCCACCATGGGGTTGTTGTACCAATGATGATGATAAATGTATATTAAATATAATATTCTAAACATGAATATTTATTAATGTTTAAGTTAAATATTTATCCAATATCTTAAAAAAAAGTTCAGAACTCATTGTTCCTCTAAATTTCAATGCAGAGATGCAACATTTTTAATAACAAGATTTTATTTATAAAAAGAAAAAGAAAAGCATAAATCATTTTGTTAATAATCAATCAGATGTTGAAAATGAAGTATCAGAAATAAATATATACTTTTTATAAATCCATAAACATTTATACTTTAATAAAAACAGTAAACAAGATGTCTCTGTATATCATCTTATACACCTTTAAAGAAGGGCTAGCAATTTTGTAACGTTTCAATGTTAAAAAAACTGTTGTATATCAAGAATTTAAAAGTTTTATTTCTTTCACCAGCTTAGATATTAAACATTATGTTTATTGTAAATATTTATATCTAATTTAACTCATCAAATGGGAAAACCAAATTATAACATCAAGTCGAAGTCAGGAAGTATTATGTAAATTATCAAATGATATGCTTATGAAATTTATTTTTATGATATTAGTTGAATACACCATACTTCCTTTAAACACTTTAGCGAATTCAATTATTATAATAATTTTTTTTGTTATTGTCAGAATATAAGAGTATATTAAAAAACAACTAGTATATATTTTTTTCAGAAGCTAAAACTAAAGAAATTGAAGTTTTTTTATTTACACAGTCCAGTCACTTTAATGTGACCCCCTGTCAAAAACCAGAATATACACTCTTGTATATTCTGGCTTTAAGTGCAGCATGGCGTGTGGTATTAAGTGGTATTTAAGTGGTATTAAGTGGAATTCTTTATATACATTCCACTGCAATGTGCTGCCACCTGCCTTTTGTGATTGGTTATTTTGCATTGACGTCGAAAGTAGGTGGTGGTCACATTAATTGACTGGAATGTGTAAATAAATAAAAGAATAACATAAAAAAGAAAGGCGATGTTAAATGCAAAAAAGTTAGTTATAACATTTATTTAAAATCTTATTTTATAATTTCATGTTTCAAAATTAAACAATTAAATAGTTTTTTAGGCTATATAACATATTTCAAGGTTGCCAAAATGCCTACTTTATAGATAAGATATATTTTGAGATATTTTTGACAGTATCAAACTATTTAAAACACCTAATAAAAGAAAATCTGACTTCAGGATTATCTTTTGCAGCACAAATTTATTTGAGAATTTTGGTGGATCTCAAACTAATTTGAAGCAAAAGCTTTAAAATTATAAAAAGAATTCACAATACAACGCTAACTTTCACAGCAAAATATAGATGAGTTTACGCCCTTGAACACAAACAAAGCTTATAGATTAAGTTATTTCTTTGATGGTGAATGCTAAATTTAGCTAGCATCAATAGATTGATTAGGGAACACAAAGACAGATTGAAAATGTTTTCCATCTTACAAAACATTAAGGAAGAAAAAAACCTTTCTTATCCGTCTTCAAATAGCATAAGAGTAACTTCAGCTGAAATTGAAATCAAACCATAATTAATCATACAGCGGAGCATACTGTAATTAAATCTCAAGCTCTTGTCTGAAGCACGAGAAGAGAAGATATAAATAAACTAAATTTGATATCGAAGTCAAAATTCAATGGAAATGCAAACCACATTTCTTACAAACATAAGGAAACTTATGAATGATTTCCATAGATTGGTATTCATTATTTTCACTAAGCCTGGTAAATAATTCCCTAAACTCACAAAATTACAATTTGGATGAATTTACTGACCATTTTCAATTTATTTTTGTCCTCTATTCAAATTGTTTTTAAAAAAAAAAGTGAAATATCAGAGCAGGAGAAGAATCGAATCGATTGATAAATTCAAAACTTTCACAATACAATTTTAAATTATCAAGATAATGAAATATCTTTTTTGCATTATGGTATATTGAAAACTTTACAATTTAACAGTATTTTTAAGTGTGTAAATTTGCCACAAAGAATTCAATTTCACTTTAAAAAAAATTTAAATAATAACTAAGACATTTAAATTTTGAATTATCTGTATGGCAT
Organism: Caerostris extrusa; assembly: GCA_021605095.1. NCBI lineage: Eukaryota > Metazoa > Arthropoda > Arachnida > Araneae > Araneidae > Caerostris > Caerostris extrusa. The sequence continues at coordinate 26,271 of BPLR01014671.1, forward strand.
AAATGGATTCTTAGTCTTGAATATATTTTTTACATATGTATTATAAATTTTCAGTTTAAAAATTTAAGTCTCGTTTTAAAGATATGAAATTAGTTTAGGATAAAAAAAAAAAATATGCTTTAAAAAAAGATTTCGAGAAAATTTTTTTATTTAATTAATTAAATTAAATTTTAATTTTAATTTAATTAAAATAATTTTATATAGATTAATTTAATTTTATATAGATCTAAATTTTGATCCAGAAATATAAATGATGGTAACCATGCACGAACCATGCCATAATCATATATAATACTTTTCCTTTTTTTTTTAAATCATGATTTATGTTTCAAAATATCTGGGCTAGATGAACATATTGTTAAAAAATATACCAATTCTTAAGCTGTATCAAGAGCCTATGATAGGCTTACAGTGCTTAAGTGCAAGAAATCTACAGTGCCTAAATTGCTGCTACTAGAAATAATTTTATTTGGATACCTAGGTTACCTAGGGCTGGAACTTTTAGCTAGATAGATGTCTTAAGAGGTTCAAAAAACAATTTTTAAGGTTCTTAAAAGATATCACGACCATTTCTCTAGTAAGTGTTCAAAAGAGAAATGTAATGAAGGTATTTTTCACACTGTCTTGATATTTTTATCCCCCTATAAAATGTTTGAGATAACTTTCTAAAAATGTCTTATTGGATCCTTAAAAAAGATGAGATACTTTAAAAATGTTTGAGATGTTTCAGAATCTTTAAATGAAGAAATATAACTAAATTCGGAAAAAATTATTACAAATTGTTTATTGTACACTTTATTTTAAGATAATATTTTTAAATAACTTTTTTAAAATTTTATTTTCAAAACTTTTATTTTTGTATTTTTTTTTTTGTTGTTGTTTTTATTTAAAACGTGTCATTTTAGAAACAAGGATTTTTTTTAATATTTATTTTAAAATATTAACAACAATTTTATTGTCTGTACTCCAAAATTATTTATTACCCTATATTAAAGTTCAAGTAATTATGCGTTTAATCTTATGTTAGTTTTATGATTGGTAGAAGTGCATATTTCAGAAAATGGAGAATTTAAGAAAATCCTTTTTATATCAAAATTAATGTAAAACAGAACATTTGAAAGATAATTTTCACAGTTATTAATTTAACTTTTATTATCATGTTAATAAAGGTTATTTTTTATATTAATTTATTTTTTATTAATTTAACCTGTATTCTCCCTAAAGTTATATTTTTCACAATTTAATATTAAAATAATCATGCTGTTATCATGCTGATTTTATATATAATAATAAAATATACTAATAAATAATTAAAATATACGTTTGAGAAAAATAAGCTTCATATCTAAAATAATGCCATCTTGGAACTTCCCCAAAAAACCTGACGTAGAAATAAAGTAAAAAACGAACTGTTATTCTAAGAACCTTGAAAATATTAAATTGAAGGACGTTTGGATTAAAGGCAGTTTTTTTTTTTTTTTTTTTTTTGCCAGAAATCAGAATGTCTTATTGTAAAAAGTCTTTACTCAGCTTAATTTTTAAAGAGTATGCAGGTTGAATATATTGGTAAGAACTAATTTTGTTCTTGACATGACATCTTTTCTTTATGCATGGAATTTTTAATAATAAAAACGGTTAATTTTTAGAAACAGGCTTTTTAACAAAATTTTAATTTGTATATATTCCCCGATTAATTATAATTAAAATTTTGTTAAAAAGCCTGTCTCTTAGAATTAACCGTTTTTTTTTTTATTAAAACTTCTAATAATTCTATTAAATTCTAATAATTCTAATAAATTCTAATAATTCTAATAAATTTAATAATTATAATAAATAAATTCTAATAATTTAATAAACGTAATGAATTCTAATAATTCAAATAAATTCCTAATTTTTTTTTTTTTTTTAGTATGAATTATAAATTTCCAGTCGAAGCATATGAGTTTTAAAAATTAATCGGGGAATATATACAAAGTCAATCAACTAACAAAAGATTCATTGACCATTTGATTTCAGAAATGGAAGCCAAGTTTGTAATAAGAGGGTAAAAATCAACTCAATAATTATCACCTCAGAAAGAAAATAGAAAATGAATTAATTCTTTATGGCAGCCAAAATCTTTTTTTAATATCTCTTTACACTTCGAATGCCATGTTCCTATTTGAATGGCGTAAAAGTCTCAAAAACGCTCTTTGAAAAACAAACTAGAGATTTCTCAGTCGCCTTTCAGAAGATCGTAATCTTACATCCTTTGATGCGTGACCAACTCTACCTGGAGAGAAAAATTTTGTTTTCTAAGAGCTGACAAGCATGCATGATAACCGCTTGGTGCCAATGATGTTTGTAATGGTTTGGAATCCACCTTAAACCGTAACTCCCTGTCTAATATGATTGAAGAGAGTTGAGAGTAGGACTGACAATCATACCCAGTAAAAAAAAAATACATCTGTCTTGAAATCTGTATGTAGGTAGGCGGCCTTGGCACACCATGGGGATGTTGCCCAATGAAGAAGAAGGGCTGATAAACATTTTCTCATTTTTTGAGTTTTCCGTCCCTACTAAAACAAAGAAGACAACGTTCGTGAGCGACTCTCGCAGCTTACACATTCATAAGTGATAGGATTTAAGATGATCAATGTTATTGGTGACATATTTCTGTCAATGCACTTAGCTAACTGCCAACTCGGGTTCTTCCCAGCGTCTAGTATATCACAAAATATACACAAGCAAATATTGTCAAACATTTCATCAATTCTGTTGCCAAGATCGCCAATTTTTAGTGTTTTATAAAATGCGCATTTGGCAGGAACTTTATATATTTAACAAGTTATGAACAAATATATTTGAACAAGAACTTTAGAACTTAGAACAAGAACAAGATTTGAACTTTATATACGAACAAGTATATTTGGCATATTTTTACACAACGAAATCCTTCAACATTTTAAATCTATTTAAAGAATGCACAATACTAAAATTTGTGTTTAAATAAAAATATATAATTGTGCACATTATTTCGAAAAAATTTACATTATGCATAATAAACAATTACAATATATAGACCTTAACAGTATGCACAATATATAATTCTGAAAAATATACACATTTGTGGATGTTTTGGTAAAAAATATATTTTTAATTTTTAATTTTTAAAATGACTGAAACCTGGATTTAAATAGAAAACCTAAAAAAAAGGCATCTGAATTTGTGTCGTAAAAATAAAAGTCTTGGAAATGTTGCAAATTCATATGTAGATATTTCTAATATCTCTATTAAAAACATATACAACCGTGTAAGTACAGCTGTTAAAATCTGTTCTATCCCACCAAATAGAAAGAGTATTAGATTTCTGGCAAAGTCAGATTAATCTTAAGAAAATATATTTGAGATAAGGTATACTTAATATTCGTTAACAGAAAGGAGTTAATTAAATATATTTTATAATTCACAAAAATTTTCATTTTCTGGCGAAATTTTAATCTTTTTACATAGATTTAACACGGTAACAAGCCCAATTCAAAAATATCAGGTACATTTTGCTCATCAAAGCTCTCATTCTTTCGTTTGTTGAACGAGGGGAATTTTCCTCAATTTTTGAATCGTATTAGAGAGAAATAATGATATAGAAATGTTGAATAACAGGAGGAATTTCAGTCCAATATTGCATGTGTTTTAGGTAATAAACCAATAATTAAAATAATTATTGGTTTTAATTTTGTAAATTGGTGTAAATTTTTTTAGGTTTGGCGCTCTGCACTTTAGGTTAGGTAAGACCGGGACCAACAGTTTAATTTGGATACCGAACCACTAGCAAGCATCCATGCCACCGCCAGGACACGAAACTGAAGTCTGTGATACCAAAGGCCAGAGCCCTAGCCAATTGACCGTCAGGCCGAGGTGTTAAAGGAATATTAGTTATGTGAGAGCTGTCGCAATATATTACTCACAAAAGAAAAAAAAAGTATACTTAAATCATCTTTAAAAAGCAATTATTAAGGTATAATGAGTTAAATGAAGTGGAAAAAAAATGAAGTAAAAATAAAGTGAATAAAAGAAGTGAAAACACCCTTTATATTCTAAGATATTTTCTTGGGAATTTTGTAGCGTACAAAATATATTTCGGATTCTCAGTACATTAAAATGCTTATTAAAATTTAGTTAGACTTTTTTTTTACGTGAGTTTAATGTACACCATTGAAGAAAAAAAAAAATTGCTTATTGGTATCATTTGGGTTTTATTATTTTTCCTATAAATAAATTACATTTTTAATATCACCTTGCTTAATTTGTAGATTAATTAAAGCAATATAGTAGAAATATGTGAGGATACTTTAAAAATGTGAATTATATTAATGGGTAGTGGAGCAAAACACATTTTTAAAATAAAATTATAATTAGCTAATCTCCTTATAAATTTTTAATAAGTCAAAAATAATTAATTAATTATTTTTATATTAGTTTAACTTCTACAAAAACTTCACTAAAAATTATTTCATGCATTAAAAAATAAAAGATACATTTTAACCATAATATTAATTATTAATTAAGTTGCTTATATTACTTATTAATGTAATTAGTTATAATATTAATTTATTTATAATTTAACTACATCACATTTGATTTTAATTAAAACACTTTTCGAGGGAAAGTTAATTTCTCATCTTTGCTTCATATAGTAGAAGAATAATCAATTACTTTTCTTCCTATAATAATAATAATATTCCATAATAATAAAAACAGTTTTAAGTAAGGGAAATGAAGATATACGTAAAGAATTTTATTAAATGAATAAAGAAATAGTTTTTTATCGATATTAACCGTCAGTACTATAGTTCTATGTAAAAAAAATGTAACCAATTATTATTTATGACTTTTTTTATTGTTTTACATTTTTAAATGACTTAATAGAATTTAAGTAAAATTAATAGATTACAAATAACTGTAGAGTTTTAATAAAAACAATCTAAATGTAATTAATCATCTTATAATAATCAAGAAAAATGTTGTACGTTATAGGATGCGTTGAAATTAAAGACAAAAACTGTGTAATGAATTATGTGAAAATAAAAATATTGATATATTTTTTATAAGGATAACATATTAATTATGAAGGTTTTACTGATAACTATATATCATTGCAAAATCTTATATTTAAACAGAATAACGAAAAATTAATACTTAAATAAGAAATATAAAAAAATGTGTATAAATTAATCTTCCTAAATATTTTGCTTATCCAAAATTATATGAATATATTAAAACATATAAATAGTAATTTATTTGTTAAGATTTGATAATTTTTAATATATCTCAATGGAAAATTAATATTGCATATGATATGCAATTTTTAATATATATTAAAATTTTTTAAATTTTTAATATATAAAAAATTTTTAATATATATTAAAAATTGCATATCATATGCAATATTAATTTTTATATGTTTTAATATATTCATATAATTTTGGATAAGTAAAATATTTAGGAAGATTAATTTATACACAATTTTTTATATTTCTTATTTAAGTATTAATTTTTCGTCTTTATAAATCTTTATAAATTTTGCACAATTTTGACTATTTCATATTAGTCAAAATTGTGCAAAATTTATAAAGATAAATTGGTTTAAAATTTGAATTCCTGTACTAAAAATTATAATTATTATTATATTTAAAATAAAAGTAATTTAAAAATAAAAAAAAAAAAAAATGAAAATCTAAAATCTAAAAATTATTATTTTACATAGTAATATATTTAAATAATTTATTGCAAAATTTAGTTTAAACTACTTTTAAGATAAATGGATTTAAAATTTCAATTCCTACTGTTAATGTATTAATAAAACTGTAGTAAAAATTATAATTATTATTATATTTAAAATAAAAATAGTTATTTAAAAATAAAAATAATAATTAATTATTTACATATTTTAGAATAAAATAATTATTTTTATGTGTTAAATGAAAATCTAAAACATAAAAAAATTATTTTACATAGTTATATATTTAAATAATTTATTGCAAATATTAGTTTAAACACTTTTACAGAAATATTTTATATTTCACACGCCATTAAAAAATTTACACAATAATGAAAACAAAATTTGTATGAAAATATTTAAAATATATATATTTGAAAAATCTTCATAAAAATTATAAACTTTTACAACTATTTTAAGTCAATAATTAATTAGGAGCCCCTTCAACATTTAAAGAAACTAATTTTTAATGAAAAATACTTTACCTATTTTTCACTATTAGAAGATCCGTAACTGTTTAAAATATTAGAAAAAGAAAATGTATTACTTACTTTGAAGTGTCAATACAGCAGCTGACAGAGAAATATTTATTTCATTAAATGTCAACCCTCAAAACTTAATCTCAGTTTTCCATATTTTGATCTCTCTTCCTTCTCTCTAGTCCACAAACAACAACCATCAAAAAGAAACCTTTTGTTCTTAAAGAACGAAAACTTGAAAAGCCGTAACAATATACTTGGAAGTCGCTCCAACAACTAACTACCACAAACATCTAAATATATCAAATTTGCTGCGTCCACCAACCCTTTTTATTTCCTTCTGGAGCATGCGCAGTGGCCTTCAAATGAGTTCCTCTAAAATCTTCATAAATAATGCACAGCCAATTTTCATTTTCGACATCACTAACTGTTCTGCTCCGCCGGTAAATGAAGTTGATTGTTTTTTTAAGTTTTGCTATCGTCATTATTTGAGCAAAAGATTCTTCCGCGACAGAAACCGCTTAGAATAGAGTGTGGAGAATTTTGAAATAAATCTCCACCCTCGCTTACGTAAATATACAAATACAGTTTTTTGTGTATGTGTGTGTGTGAGGTAAAAAAGGAAAACATATTAAATACAGTGACTTTCAACAAAGTAAACCAGTTTGTGGTCTTAAATATTAACAAAAATAGCGATGTTTTTGTGTGGATTATTTTAAGATGACTGCTTTAAAAAGGCTTAAAAGTTGTTTTTTTTTAAGTTACATATATAAAAAAGTTTATTAGTAAAGTTTAAAGTTTTTAAATTAACTCAAACATTAAATAAATAAGTAAAAACAAAAATACTTACAATTTATTGACTAATATAATTCAAACAGAATATTTAACTGAATTTTCATAATTTATTTATACAAAATTTATACATATTTTCTATAACTATATATTAAGCATAATTATATTATTATACTATATATATTATTATAATACTATAAATATGTATAGTATATATAATTTATGTTATACATAATTATTATTTACACATAATTATATATTAATAAATAAATTTATTTATATATATTTTATAAAATCTTTATTTTACTATTAGCATTTGATTGAAACCTTATCCAAGTATATATTCATGAGTTAAATATCATCTGAATTTATTAACTTGCGAAATTGATAAATTGAAGTTTTGGTTTAAATTAATCTATAATACATTGAATCATTCAGAAACTTTAAAATTACGTTCGAATTTTTTGTAGACCGAATTTAGCATTATTAATGAAAAGTGATATTTTGCTTCAAAGTGTTTCAAGAATTAATTTTTGTTCATTCCGTTAGTATTTAAAAAGATTAGATAAAAGTGTTTTTATTTTTCAATTATGCTATCTGAATTTAACCAGAATTCTCATTCTATTTTAAATTTAAATTTCGTTAGAATAATAGGACGAATTTTTTGTTCCTTCTTTAATTTTAGATTACTATGATCTATTACGTATTATCAAGTGTTTTTCAACATTGGCGATTTCAGCCAGTACAATAAATATATTTTTTTAATTTGTTGAGAAAAGGCACAAAAGAAATTAATAAAATTTGAACTTATAAAATTTTTACAAAAAAAAAAAATATTTGACATATTAAAGTATCTCTGCAATTGATATATATTTATATATAACATATTAAAGATATCTCTTTGCAATTTATATATACATAACATATTAAAGTAACTCTTTGTAATTTGCAATTTTTTTATATTTAAAAATCAAACATAATTAAAAAATTAATAGAAATACTTTTATCAAAATAAAATTGATTCTTACAAATATTTCATCCATTTTTTTCCAATTATAAATTTTTGTTTACTCAAAAAGAAAACTTTTGTTTGTTATACATTGGGCAGAGCAGAATGTATTTTAAAGGAGATGCTTGTTATAAAATACCAATTTCAACAAGCAATCCTTCGTTATATATATTATCTGATGCCAAATTTATCAAAGAAGTATTGTATATTCCTCTTGAAAAGCTAAACATAAATGTAAGTGGAACTTATTAAGCGATAAAAACTCTTAACTAGTGGTCAGTGCTAAACTGTGCTGCCAGTGTGCAAGAGAGTTCAAGTTCAAATCTGTTGATAACGCCCGTTAAAATCGCTGTTTTCTTATACAAAACACTCGAAACATCTAGTGATAATGATAGTGTGAATAAGCCTCTCCCATAGACAGTTCGGCTCCAGGTGTAATTTTTCCAGATTTTCCCCATATGATTTTTCAATTGCAGGGGATTTTCAATTTAGAAACTACATGTAAATTCTCTTGGAAAGCAATATCCTTCCATCATTCTACATGGGTGGTCTATTCGTGATTCATTAAAATAAGACACAGAACTTACCGAACTTCAACAAATAAATAACGTTAAAAATAACGATAATTTTTAAAGCAACATTTTTCAGTTTAGCTAACAAAAAGGGATATTTTAACACTGTTTATAAGAAGATTTAATGAAAGTAAAACGATAATAAATAGAATGAGTTATTTATTTCTTCACAAAGAAATAGTTTCCAAAAGCCAACATCAGCCTGAAAATTTTATTCATCTTACAAAACGCATTTTTTTCTAACATATTGTTTATTTTTAAACATCTTATAAAACTTTAATAAAAAACTTCTCTCTTTTTAGAAAAAATACTGTTTTCAGCTAGTTAAAAAATAACGCCAACAAAAAAAGAAGATAAATTACAGAATAAGACACGAAAAGGACATGAGGAAGAAACTGTTTGGCGATGAAAGTTAAAAAGCTTAGCTTCATCTCTAATAGCTGTAATTAATGGTGTTTATTTTGATTTTTTTTTTTTTGTGTGTATTTTTAAAGGACACCATTTAAAACTGGTAGACTGACAAGTATCTTAATTTTAGATGACACAGTGAAGTATTTAGCTCCATGGCAGATTTTTGCTGCTGGTTTTTAACTCTCTAAACTGGTTTGCTGCAGGTGTTTTTCTCCATTAAACGATAAATTTATTTATATCTTAATTATTTTGCTAATATAAGTCGAAATATAGAACATTTTTTTTTTATGAATATATAATTTAGATATCATTCTTATGTTAACTGGATGAAACATAAATATATTTTGTGAAAATAAAATTGAAATATCAATCACTTTTTATCAAATTTTTTAAAATTTGAAATAAAAATAAAAATAATAATTGTCTTACCAGGCTAATGAATTATTACATTTTTATCGTTTAATTGTATTAAAATGCTTTATTATATCTGAAGCTGGAAATAGTGAAAAAGTATCACTATTTCTTATCTAATATATGTATGATAGAAATGGATTATCAAAAAATAAATACAACTAATGAAAAAATTGTAATATGTTCTAAAACTATGAATAAATCATGCTGTATACGAATAAATTTTTTAATAAATTAAATAATAATAAATGAAATATAATAAAATAAATAATTAAATATAATAAATTATTTAAATAAAAACAAAAATAATAATTGTCTTACCAGGTTAGTAAATTGTTACGTTTTTTTCTACCGTTTCATTATATTAAAATACATTATTACAACTGAAACTGAAAATAATGAAAAATTATCACTACTTCTTATCTAATATATATGAATTCTCAAAAAATGAAATACATTTAATGAAAAAATCGTAGTATGTTTTAAATTTATAAATCAATCATGCTTTTTTTTTATGAACAGTTTTTTTAATTTGAAAAAAAAAAATAAATAAAAACTAATTTACCAGGCTAGTGAATTATTACATATTTTTAACATTTTATTGAATTGAAATGCTTTATTACATCTGAAGCTGGAAATAGTGAAAAATTATCACTACCTCTTTTCCAATGTATATGATTTATCAAAGAATGAAATACATTTAATGAAAAAAATCGTATGTTTTTAAAATTATAAATCAATCATATTTTTTATGAAGAAATTTTTTAATTTGTTATAAAAACAAAAATAATAATTATCATACCAGGCTAATGAATTATTAATTTTATATAATTTTATTGTATTAAAATGATGTATTACATCTGAAGCTGGAAATAATGAAAAATCATCATTACTACTTATCTAATATATAGGAAATATCAAAGAATGAAATACATTTAATGAAAAAATCTTTAATATGTTATATATTATAAATCAATCATACTTTTATAAAGACATTTTTTTAGTTTGAAATAAAAGCAAAAATAATAATTGTCTTACTAGGCTAGTGAATCATTACATTTTTTTTTTTTATCGCTTCATCGTATTAAAATGCTTTATGACATCTGAATCTTGAAACAGTGAAAAATCATCAGTACTCCTTATCTAATGTAGTATATCAATTTTCAAAGAATATAAAACATTTAATGAAAAAAATCGTATATTTTTATGTTTTGAAATAAAAATATAAATAATAATTGTCTTACCAGGCTAGTGAATTATCACATTTTTTGTATCTTTTCAGGCTTTATTTTTATGAAAATTATTTTTTTTCTAATTTGAAATAAAAATATAAATAAAAATATGTCTTACACTTTTAGGATTTTTAAGTGAAATTTAAAAAAAAATTATCATTTTTGTATCTTTTCATTTTTCAGGCTTTATTACATCTGAAGCTGGAAATGGTGAAAAATTATCATCTATAATATATCAAAGAATGAAATACATTTAATGAAAAATCGTAATATAATATAAAATTATGAATCAATCACACTTTTTATGAAGAAATTTTTTTAATTTGAAATTTAAAAAAAAATCATAATTGTCTTACCAGGCTAGTGAATTATTACATATTTCTTATCGTTTCATTGTATTGAAATGCTTTTTATTACATCTGAAGCTGGAAATAGTGAAAAATTATCATTACTTCTTATCTAATATTTACATAAATATTTAACAATTATCAAAGAATGGAATATATTTAATGAAAAAAATCGTAATATGTTTTAAAATTATCTAACTAATTTATAACAAAACATTTCTAATTTACCTTGTAGCTGTAAAAATATTTAACTTAATTTTTTAAAGAAGTTATTATACCAGGACTTTTGGTTTTTAAATGAGTTAATTTTTAAAGCCTTCTTGTAAAAAATACAAACTCTTGTATTTCATTACCTTATATTTATGTGTATTCTCATGTTTAGTTGTATAACTAATGTTAATAAACCATTAATTTTGTATAATTTATGTATGTCCCCTGGTACAATTCGAAGTCGTATAACTGATTTTTAAGGCAACCTAAGCCATTTTAAGTTTTTAATTCTTCAACGTCAGAGTAGAAGTATTGAATCCACAATTTTTAAAATTAGATGGCATTAGCATTTTAAAAATAGATTAAATAAACCATAACATAATAACAATAATTTTAGCAAATGATTCTTAATAACAAGCAGAACAAAGCGTTCAAGAAATACCGAAAAAAAAAAAAAACAGTTGTAAGATAAATATCGAAAAATAACAAATTCGTAGGATATATATATTTTTTTTAGTTTTATGAAAATACTATTGAAAACATTAAAAAGATTTAAAAAATGCAAAAAAAAAAGGAATATAAAATGTAAGCATCTTTGCATGAAAAAGAAAATTTTCTCTTTCATTAGTTTTTATCTAATCTATATTGTTTGTAGCCTTTCTCCCCTAACAATAAAGATTAGATATAAATGATAAATGTGGCAATGTATCGCTGGACAGTAATACAATTATATAGAAGAGTAATGACTTAAGAAAATTAGAATGGATGCCTGGTTACCAAAAACATCTCCATGCAATAAATTTAACTTTATTAAATATATTTTCCCTTTTCTGTTAAAGAACTTTTTGCCTAATTGAAACAGTTACCCAAATAATTATCATTAGCAAACAATGTAATTAATCAAATCAATTTAATTATTGATGTCAGATTATAAGCAGAAAAGTCACAAGAAGTTTTCTGTCAACACAATTCCAATATTTTTTGTACTATGATGGATGAATGTAAAAAATTTATCAGTTAAAAAAATTAAAAGATCTTAAAAAATAATAGAAACAATTAATTTTTATTGTAAAAAATTAAAAAATTGAAAAAATTGTATTAAAAAAATGAAAAACTTTAAAAAATAATAAAAACAATCAATTTTTATTGTTTATATTGCTAATGTTTTTAATTATTTTCAAGACTGTAATTAAAAACATTATGGTCTTAGTTAACATATTGAAGTTATATAGCTTTAAAATAAAATAAAGCATTATAAAAAAAAACTGGTTCCTACATTCAGTATACTTAAGTTTATTTTATCATATAATAGGTGTTTAAGCTTTTGTAGATGCAATTCTAAAAATTGAGATACATACATAAAGTATTTAATATATAAAATAATCTATATATTTTTGTTTAACCAATTTACAATTATAAAAGTTATCATTACACAGAGGTTTAAAAAAATTATTTCTTTTTATGGACAGTAAGTGTTTACAATTTTATTTTGGGAGGAACCATGTAATTTCACTTATTAACAGCATGTTGACAGCAAAACATAAAATACTGCTCACCACAATCATTAATTTTTCAATACTAGTGCATATACATCATCACCTTCATAATGGACACCATTAAAATAAATACCATCGTTATTTGATAAACAATAATGGCTAATCACTTCAAGATTTGTAAACTTATCATACATATATATAATTTTATCTCGATTACAAGTTGCAGTTTAAGATTAGCTTGACTAGCGACGTTATCTTTATTAGAATCAATGCACTAAAATGATAATATTATATGATTTTTGTTACTTACCATTTCAGATGTTATGTTAAAATACTTTTCTTTACATAAAGATATAGAAAAAAAAAGTTCCAAATCGAACTCTCAATTTCTGGCATTTTACAAATTACATGGGCCTGAATGGCCAGTTCTGGATTCGAAGGTTTCGGGTTCGAGTCCCGGCTTTGCCATGATTGTTTTAGTGGCGGAATTTTACATGAAATTACATTAAACGCGCCCCCTGAATGCAAATAGTACGTTTTCAATCAGCTGTCTGTATTTGCCAGCTGCATTAGAAAAACTTGAAATTACATTAAACTGAATGATAGGTTTTCCATCATATTTAGGTTTGTTAGGATGCATTTGTTGCTATACTAAAATCTTATGATGATCGGCGAAATTATTGCCATAAATTTCATTGCTGTATTATAAACCTGGAAATTTTAGGCTAAATGTTGATGTGGAGATACACTATTACAATCCTTTACGAATCCATTTCTTTTTCTAAGCTGTTGTAAAAATCACTAGATTGGATCATATTCTTGCCCAATTGCAAGTTTGTTCACGGTGTCACTAAATGATGCATAAGGTTTTTAAGTATGCATAGATTATACAATATAAAAATCTTAAATCACATGCGATAATGATTTAATCATGATGGATGGATTAATTATCATTACTTTCAAAATATATATATTTTTAATAATTAATATGTTTTAATATATATTTTTTTAATAATTAACATTTTTTAAATATGTTTTTTAAGAATTAATATTTTTTTTTTAAACATTTTTAAATAATTAATATTTTTAAATATATTTTTAAATAATTAATATTTCTTAATATATTTTAACAATTAATATTTTTATATATTTTTTAATAATTAACATTTTTAATATATTTTTTAAAAATTAATATTTTTTTAATAATTTTTTTTTATTTTTTTTTTGAATTTTTAAATTTATTTTTTTTTAATATATATTTTTAATAATATATTAATTTTTTTTTTAATTTTTTTTTACTTGTGAAATATATAATTTTTTATAATAAATATAATATTTTTTTAATATATTTTTTTTTAATATATTTTTTATTTTTTTAATATGGGAATATTTTTATTTAATCAATTGAAAACAATTGAAAAATTTTTCCTAGATAATCAAAATAAAAAATACGCAATATAATTTTAATTTCATTTTATTTCCTTTTCCAATCTAATTTTACCTTTTTTTAAACCAGCAATTTCATATTCCACAGAGTGCTTCACAAAGAGATTCCTTAATAGGTTTTTCATCCAATCAGAAATATTCATTGTTAAGTGCTTGAAAATAAGAACTCAACTTTTCTTCTAAACATACTAAACGTTCAACTATTATTCAAAATAATTCATTCATGCAAGTGCCATTTACTAATGGAAACATTTTCAAATTACCTTCTTCAGCCTTTCTTTTGAAATCTGCAATTTTATCTAAAACTCTTTCATTCTGTCCGTAGATATGAAGCTATTTTCTTTTTACCTTGCTTACTAGTAATCAAAATATTGAGTGCTGAAGTATTATGGCCGAATATTGTAATCTGACAATTCAAAATTTGCACCGAAGGAGATTACAAAAATGCAATTGTTTCATTTCTTCAAAATACGCAAGAAGTTGTATTTACGATAAGTATTTTCTCTGACAACCATCTCAACTCAGCTTGGAAAAGCAGCCATATGAGTTGAAACCTATAACGATGAAAAGCTTTTCAAATAAACGCAATTTGACAGATTTTATTTTAATAAAGTTTATCGTTTAAATTAAATACAAAACTTCTTTTAAAATTTATCCTATTTTTTTATCACCAACTCTTTGTTATGAAAGAAGCAATGGGTTACGATAACAATCTCATTTTGTTTATTTTTACAAAAGATGAAAAACCCTTAATACAGTCTACCATAGATGGAGCTCCATCTGTGCAAATGCCTACACACAGCTTCCATGTTAACTGCCATATATGAAGACAGTTATTCAAAATGTTAAAAAATACTCATCTTTTGTAATTAATTCTTTGCACGAAAGAAACTTATTAACTGTTTGATATTTCTTCATTAATAAACAGAAAAATGTATGCTGGCTCATGTTGTTCCAATGCAAAATTTAGATACCGAAGTTTTTATTGAATACATTTTCTCGACATCAGAAGATATTTTTCAATTCCTATTATTAGTTTATACTCTCCCTATATATATCTTTTTCAAATTTTTAATCGTTCATAAAATACTTTTTATTCATCCACTCAAGTTCAAAAACATTTTTGAACATGTAGTGGATGATATCAATACAGTTTTTTCAAATATTAAATGAATAATTAAATTTAATTAATTACTTTTGGTTTTTTTTTTAGATTTAAGTTACATGTATCAAATAATAGATAGCGCCAGATGTAAGAGGAAAATTTCAACTTCATTTGTAAAGGACTTTTCGGTAATATAGTGAAAAACGTAGGAAATTGAGTTTAATTTTTTTAATTACTTGTTATGTTATGTCTGTTAACTGTATCGTTCGAAAGAGGAATCTTGCTTATTTCATTGCGCCTTCATTTTCCAGTATTGTCATGATCATTTTTGCATGTAAGTAAAATAAGTGATTCAACTTAAATATGAGCTTTCACAGTTTTTGCTGTGACTTTTGAGACTTGATAAGAAACGATTTCAGTTTTATCAGAAACAATAATTGTACTTTATAAAGAATTAGCCGCTTTTATTAGCTGTTCAGGCAATCTCTTCAAAAACTTAGATTTATCTTGTAAATTTGAGTGTATAGTTTTAAAATGTTTGCTCAACTGACTAGGATGTAATGATTCATTTGTAATTTTATGTCCACATACTAAACATAGCAGCAAAAGGTGATCTTTAATTTCGGTTCAAGTAAAATCAAAGCTTAAATAACTTTCATTCTATGTTCAAGTAAGGCCCCGATTTTGTTTTCTTACTTGTATTTGATTTTTGTTGACTTCAGACTTCAATATCGGGTTTCTTTTTTGAGAAATTTATCCATTTTATTAGGGTGCAGTTTTCAGAAAATATGGAATATGCAAATAACACCTGCATCCAATACTTTAAAAATAAGTAAAATACAGACAAATAAGAATATAAATAAGAAATAAGAATATCACATCCACTACCTATAACTCATTTTATTTATATTCAGATAGTCAATAGACTGTAATGGAAATTTTTTAACATTGAAAATAGCATACAAGCTAGTGTTCCTAGCAGCCAAGGGAAAGTTATCTCTAGTTTCTCGAAAACTTTCATTGGCGCATTATTGCTGTTTGGCACTTTTTATGTGAGGACAGAAGAAAATAACAAAAAGGTGTATTATTTATTTATAATGAAAGCTGCTTTTAAATGTTAAAGCTGACTATTCTATTTTTATATATGGACACATGTTTCTCTGAAGTACCACAAGGGGACACCTAGAAATCTTCTATTGCTCACCAGTGCGCCTGGAGCACCCTTTGAGAACTATTGAGCTGGACACAAGATGATTCCTATGCAAATACTGAAAACAAGGCATTTCAGATAACTTGAAAGCACAATTAGTGTTGGTCGTGTGGCATGGCTAAAAAATCATGGAAAAGTCCTGAAACATGAAAGAATGATTGATATAAGGACAAGCGCAGAATGTGATAAGTGAATCTCAAATGTTTAGTATCAAACTCAATGTTATACATACAACTTCTTGTTTAAAAAATGTGGTGTTGTTTTCAAAACTTTTAAACACCAATATAAACTACTCAGTATCTAAAAGGAACACATTAAACGAACTCCTCCCAAAACACAATCAAAATAAACTTAAAATAACGTAATAACCAATTCAAAAATAACGTAAAATTAGCAATAATAGTTACCATATTTATACTAACAGGTTCGAAAACCTTCAGTAACTTACGAAAATTGGAGAAGAAAAAAACATACACCTGTAATAAATCAAATGCAAATCTCATGAATTTAAAATTAAAATATATTTTTATTATTGACAATACAGGCAGTTAAGTATTTCATTAAAAAAAAGACTTTGATTCAGAGTAGGATGCAATTATTAATAGACATTCTTATAAAATAAATAGAATAGTTATAAATGCCCACATACATCTTTTATGATTATCACGAATACAGGCAAAAAGTCTGAAAAGTATTGTTACCACACAAATGAAATGTTAAATATGCCAAAATTAATAATATCACAAGCGCTAAGCATCATAAGTGATAGATTTGAACGGCGGCAATATTCACTATTCATTATGCAAATTGATTCTATATAAACACAAATGATGAAAAGAATTGGCTAGCTGGGCTTCCAAAAGAGTTCATTTAAAGTAACGTACGTATGTACTTACTAACTTAACGTTAAGTACAAAACTTACATTCACAGTTGAACACGTTGCATCTTCGGTTTCGTTGCCATCCGCATCATCATTCGGATTTGTAAAACTCTCTTGTTGAGTAGCTACTGCTTCTATCGTCGGCCAATGTCCTCACCCACAGTGTAATTCTACTTTTTTCGTAATTTGAACAACAGTTGAGGCCTCGTTCCATTTTCTAGTTTAGTCACCATCTTCTATAACTCTGTTTGTCACCTCATCTTTCTGATCATCTTTCTGTGACTCTGGTCCATTCTCTCTGCCGATCCGATGTCATCATCAATTTTTTTCCAAGATACCACGCCCTTCGTCCATAATTAGTTGGATTTTCCACGTAAAATCCGTCAGGTCCTTTAAGTTCTTTCATTGGTGTGGGTGATACCGACACTTAATCAGCAGCTCGAAAAGGCGGCTAGACCTTTTTGAGGTCAGAGGTTGATTTCTCCTCACAAGCATCAACTTTCAAAACATCTGTGTACACAAGGCTTATCACCACCGTCCTTTCGAAAACTGACCCCCTCAATAAATAAGAGACACACAGATATTTTCATTCCACTCCGTCGTAATGAAATACGCAATTTGGACCACCAGAACTTAGAAGATTCGAAAAGTCCAACCACTTAAAACAAAGCGTAAAGAAATCATATATATATATTAGTAGCTATGGTAATCTTTTAGGATATAATTATGGTAATTTTATGGAAATAGGACCATAAAATCCATCAAGCTAGTGGATAAATTCGCCGAAAATAGTAATTCCTTGATCAGAGCTGACTCGCATCCGGAGAGCTGGAAATTTTCATATACAAGACATTCAAATAGACATATTTAAAATATGAGTACAACACATGCAAAATATGAAGGATTACCAATCATTTCACTTTAATACACAAAAATTGTTATAAATGCATATCGATACCACAGAAAACAACTGTATTGGGTGACCAGTGAGCTAGCAAAAAAGAGGCCAACAATAGTCAAGAATTTCTAATAGCAGCCAAACGTCGTGCTTACTATATTACAATGCATTCATAAAAATAGCTTACTCACCCACGGCCTGTCGGCTTGGCATTACATCCCACAGAAGGCAAAACATTGGCAGCACTATTTTTGAGGGGGCGTAAAGAGAACAATGTCTGGACATCTTATTAATCGAAATCTTAATTGATGTCATCTTTTACAAAATCAGAACCATTTCAGTGTTATATACTATTTAGAGTGTGCACATGGTTTCCTCCCAACCGCATCAGTTAAAGAAATGTTTGTTGTTGTGGTCACGGCATGCTCATCTGGGGAAGTATTATTATATGAGATGTATGCTTTTAACACCACAGACTCTGGTGCAATAGTTCTACATGATTTCTTCCGTTTTAATATGCTCACTTCTTTTGTATCGTGTATCTCATTAATCTATACAGTTAAAATACTAATATTTGAATTTTTACTACTGTGCCTAAAAAAGTAAGACCACTTTTTTTTTTTTTCTTCAAAAACTTTATTTATTCTACCAAATTTATTTCATCCCTTTCAAAGTAATCACCTCCGGACACAATGCACTTATGCCAACTTATTTTCCAATCATCAATGCATGCTAAAAGTCATCGGCATGGATGGCCTTAAAAAGTGCGCGGCGATTCACGTTGAATATCTTCAATCGACTCAAAACGGTTTCCCCCGCAGTGGTCTTTGGAGTTTAGATAATAGCCAGAAATCGCACGGTATGAATACGGTGGATGTGGAACGATATGGGTTTAATTTTTGGCGGAAAAAGTCACGAAAAATCAATGCAGTGTGAACTCGCGCATTCAGTGTTTTCGGTACCAATCGAGATTTGACGCTTTCAAGATCCAAAATGGAATTGACCGATCCTTTAAAATTCCAACATCAACAGCAGGGTCTCTAATTGTAAATCGACGGTTTGCAAGCACCAAATCTTTTATTTATTCGTCTTCAACGCGTTCTCTGCCTTCTTTGAACTGCGCCATACCACTTGTAAACATTTCTTTCCGATATAGTAATGCTCACCGAATGCCTTATGCAACATTTTATACGCTTCCGGAAATAAAATTTATTGCAAAGTACTTTTCTCAATTAATTCAGGCATTTCAAAAATCGCCGGAATCCCTTTTAGCGTCTCACAAAGCCAAGCGTAACTCAAACATTAATGAATATTTTGACGTCAAATTCCTCACGGGTGTCAAGGACAGTGTCAGCAACCTAAAAAAAAAAAAAAACTGAAATTCCATAAGCCTTGGGTATTTTAAATTGAAAATTGATATTACTTTTGGACACAGCAGTATATATAAATAAAAATATTATTTAGTGAATATATCAAAACAAAAAAATCAGATGATAACAATATGTTTACATCTGCTGATTCATTTAGGATAATCAATTGATATATCAGTTTTGTAAATATTATGTTTTCTTCATCATTCCTTCCTTCTAATGCTAAGGATATTAGAATCGCAACTTCTGCACTGCATTATAAATAAAAAAAATGAGTTTAATTGATGTCAGGCAGTATAATGTTACATCTGGAATTCGAATAAAAAATACTTTATAAGAGGGATTAATAACCGACATACTTAGTTGGACTAAAATAAATTCCCTAAAAATGTTAATTTAAGCATATTCATTTTTTTTTCCTCAGAAAAGTTTTTTAGACAAACATCTAATTGGTAGAAAGCGCACTGATTTTTTATAACATCAGGCCGCCAGCTGTTGAACATACTCATTTTAAACAAGGTTTCTATTTAAAAACCAATAATTTAACTTCTTCATTTCAAGTACTCACTCACCTACTTCATTAAAACTGATAGGATTACTCTCCATTACAAATATAAGTGTCTAAGCTATTTTTATAACCCAATTAAAAAAGAAGCATTTTCTTCTTTCTAAAAGTAAGTAAATGATACTAAAACCATTCAAAAGATATTCATAAGTGTGTAATCTAAATTTAAACGTAATGCTAAATATGCAAAAGTTTATACATAAGCTTATCATTACTAGTTTGTAATTTTCGAGTATCTTTTTCAGATTGCAAACACTTTCTCTTCATCAGAAATATAGTTTTAAGCATTTAATATAGCAAAATATATAAAAATGAATATTTTTAATGACATTTTCTCAATACATCAATCATAAAAGTTACTTTCAACTGAAAGTCTTAACAGCACATTCTTCCACTTTAGGATACTATAAGATGTAATTAGAAGGCAATTTTTTTGTATTACATATGTGAATAACATACTTTCCTCCAAAAGATATGGACCAGCAGATTAGAAACAATGTAGTTATTCACTCACATTTTACTTTTTCGTTATAGACATACATCTTTTTTATTTTACAGTTAAGACCTTGATTCATTTTTTATCATAATAGCAAGTTAGTATTGGAACACGTTTATCATTACATTCTTGATGATAGATTTTGTCAGATTATTCAATTCATTTCAATTAACAGATAATTAAAAAAATTATCCTAAGGTAGTAAAAATTTATAAAGGAATATTTATATACTGTGCCCAAAAGTAAGACCATTTTTTTATATTTTTCAAAAACTCTTTATTTATTCTTCCAAATTTAATTCATCGTCTTCAAGTAATCCCCTCCGGACACAATGCACTTATGCCAACGTTTTTCTAATCCTCAATGCATGCTAAAGTCATCGACAGGGATGGCTTCAAAGCGCGAGACGATTACTTTGAATCTCTTCCATCGACGACTCAAAACAATGTCCCCGGAGTGGTCTTTTGAGTTTGGGAATAGCCAGAAGTCACACACTGCGAATACGCAGTGGTTGTGGAACGATATGAGTTTCATTTCTGGCGAGAAAGTCACGAAGAATCAATGCAGTGTGATCTGGCACATTATCGTGATGCAAAAAACCAAGAGTTGTCTTTCTATAAATGTGGCTTTTTTTTTTGCAAATAATAGCTTCACGCAAACGACGCATAACACTCAAATAATATTCCCTTGGTGACAATTTGTCCAGGCGGAAGGAATTCATATGGCACCATATCATGTTAATCTGAGAAAACTGTCAACATGTCCTGATTTTTTTGAGCTGGCTTCAAATCAAAAATAAATTTACTGAGGGGGATATACTTCCTATATTGAGGGAAAATATACCAGGTTGTATATTCTACTATATTCAGGATATATACTTCCTCTCAGGGTGAGAACTTGTAGACCAACTTATGCATAGGTTGTGCTAAATATATTTTCTCTCGAGAGACTGTAAATTAGACGTCTCTGAAGCAGAAGCGCCACGGTTACGCTGTATGTCCCTCTCGGGTGAGAGTCTCGATACCTATTGATCATTTCTGCTGAACGCCACAGGGAGGGCACTCTTGCAGTGTAGGGAGAGAGCACTATTAAAATATTATGTTTCTAACACAATTAAATTAGCGTGATTAAATTGTGGATCCTGGCAATTAAAAGGATATGAATTTTTTGTTTAAATTTTTTATTTTACCAACATTATTATATGTTTTATTTTTCAGAATTTCTTTGCAATTTTTAAAATTATTTTTTATATTAAGCCTTGAATTAGTTAAGTAATTTTTTTTTCTTAACATGGCTCGGATTTCAAAAACCAACCCATCTATTGCAGGCTGTGTCAAATGTTTATATATTCAAGATCTCCGGAATATACCACATTTAAAAACCTTCAAATTTCCAAAAATTATACAAATAACTTAAGGTAAAAAGAAATATTTCTATAATGCATGTTACTTATTATTTCGTTTTATATCCATTTTTCTAAAAATAACTATCATTGGACTTCGTATTCCACTGATGTAACTATTTCGTATTCCTCTGCTATAAAACAGCCCATCAACACATAATGAGAGAAATGATATGGCCTCTGGGAGGACTTTATAGTGATAACTCTCACATCACATTATCATACAAGAGAAACTCCAGAAAATTTCCACTTGGCAGTCTGACTATTATTTTGAGATGTTTCACACACATTCACGTTCCTTTTGTATTCCCTAATTTTTTTATTATTTATCTAAAGCATTTTAGGTCTAACTATGTATCAGTTGATTATCCTAACACTAATGCCTTTCAAAAATTCTTAGTGCTAATTGGTTCGTATTTCTGCATTACATGGAAGTCATTTTATACCAAACTATAAGGTTCCTGCAACCACAATCAACTCCAAATCTCCATTTTTCTGGAAACTTTGACTTAAATGAACAATTATAAGTTATCATTGCTATTTCATAGCAGGAAACCAAATTAAAGAATTCAAAATCATAAAGATGGAATTAGAAACTATTAGAACTTTTTGTTCTACATACTGCTGTATCCAAAAGTAAGACAAAATTTCATTTTTAAAATTCCCGGGGCTTATGAAATTTCAAAATTTCATTTGTTTTCTTTTTTTTTTTTGGTCGCTGTCACTGTCCTTGACATCTGTGTGAAATCTTACGTCAAAATATTCATTAGTGTTTGAGTTACGCTTGGCTTTGTAACACGCTAAAAAGTGATTCCGGCGATTTTTAAAAAATGCCTGAATTAATTAAGCAAAAGAATTTGCATTAAATTTTATTTGCGGAAGCGTATAAAATGTTGCATAAGGCATTCGGTGAGCATTCCTGTATCGGAAAGAAATGTTTAGAAGTGGTATAAGCAGTTCAAAGAAGGCAGAGAACGCGTTGAAGAAGAATAGCTCTGGTCGACCATCAACCTCAACAGACGAAGCTCACGTCCAAAAAATTAAAAATTAGGTGCTTGCAAATCGTCGATTTACAATTAGGAGACTTTGCTGCTGATGTTGGAATTTCAAAAGATCGGTCAATTCCATTTTGTGTCTCAAACGCCTCAAATCTCGATTGGTACAGAAAACACTGAATGCGCCAACTCACACTGCATTTATTCTTCGTGACTTTTGAGTCGATTGAAGAGATTCAACTTGAATAGCCGCTTGCTTTGAAGGCCATCTGCCAATGACTTTTTAGCATGCATTGAGGATTTGAAAAAAAGTTGATATAAGTGCATAGTGTCTGGAGGGGCTTACTTTGAAGGAAATAAAAATAAATTTGGAAGCATAAATAAAGAGTTTTGAAAGAAAAATAATTGGTCTTACTTTTTGGGCACAGTAGTAGTATATCGCAAACTTAAGATAATCGTTTTTCTGAAAATGTTTTTAACTCTACATCGTTCGTAGCTAAACTCCATGGAAATCAAACAATCCGATTATTACTGTCACAATCCCCTCAAATTTCCATGATTCTGAAAATATTGGCTGAATGCAAATTACCAATGGAATCAAATTTTTATTTGTTCCTGACTTAACCCTGCATGCACAACCACTGGGATGCCGTTAATGTATCGAGAGACAGTTATTACTTTTCTTTGTTAAACTCAAATTTATTGGATTGACTAAGAGGGTTTTGTATTTGCCGTTTCCTTAGAACTTTCTTATTCGTTTAAATCATTTCAAATTTAGTTGATTGATATAATAGATTAAATTGAATGTAAAGTGTCCTCTGCAACATTCAGTATCTTAAATATGAAGGATTTTTTTTTATATTTTCATTAAAATTGTCCCTTTGTCTCGGCATTCCTTCTTCCTCTAGGTTAGGAATCTCCAATGTATTCTCTGGCTGGCCAATAACGATGCTTTGGCTGGATATGGAATATATTTCACATCCGCCTGAAATATTTATTGTATCTTTTGTTTATATTTACTTTAAAAAGAAGGCCAACTTTTAATATAGGCTATTTAAAAAAAGAAAAGTTATTAAAATAATTAAAAAGATTTATCAATTGCGTCATTCCGCTGGCACTTTTTGGCAGCGAAACAAATTTAACGACCCTAAGTTTATATTCATTATGAAAAGAAAACACATCCATCCATCATGAAAATAACTTAAAATGTTTATCGGTTAATTTTGGATCTTAAAATGTTTTTGGTTTGTTTCATTTTGTCAAATTTTTTTTCCTGCAGATTTGAAGTTCGAAAAGCTGAAAAGTATAGCTGATCTTTTTACAAGGATGGAAGACTAGTAAATTCTTCCTGCAAAATAAATATACTATGTTACTTAATTACAGCGTATGATGAATTTTTGCAGGCTTAATTAATATCTATTAATATTTTTTCCATACGAATGTAAACGAAGTTATTACAAAAATGAGTTTTATTTTTTGGAACATTTTGTGTGAAGGACATGCTTTAAGACTTAAATGAAAATTTCGTTCCAGAAAAGTTATAGCGCAGCCGATTTTAACTATGTACGATGTTCTAGATCTTTGTTTGATCAATTTTGTACAATTCAATCAATTTGATTCAATGCACTTTTTTTCTTCAAAGAATTTGGATTTGTCCATTTCAAGAAACATCTTTTATGTACCCTTTTCCAAATTTCACATTTCTTCTGCAATTATATTTCACTTTTTGATAAAATTAGCAAACAAAATCGTAGTAGTAAAAATGTACATGCTTGCTCAGTTAAACGAATTCAATATGTTATATATTTTCTTTTCAACAGGTCAATTTTAAATTAATATACGTAAACATCAAAGTATAGCATAATCATTGCACATGTAAGTGTCGAAATGAGGTTAACAAACAGTTCTGGTTCGAAGAGTTTGGATACCATTCGTTCGGAGATATCAGGTTTTCATCATACCTTTTCCAAACTTCGATTTAATTCACAATTTATGAAATTTTACAAATATAATCGTAATAGTTAACACGACCTAAGCATTCTTGCTCGTTCAAGTAAATCGGTATACTTATTGTACTTACATTTTGAAAGACTTGGGTTAAATTGAAGTATATAAAAATAAGAAAGACATGATTAGCTCATAATTTGAAATCAATATGTGAGTGAAAAAGAAAATATTGTGCTATTAGTTTATACTATTGTATTATTATATATTACTATAGTAAGCAATGATAAAGTTTTGAAATCAATGGCATACTAAGTTATAGATACTCTCTATCCCCTCTCACATTGGCACAGGAATTTTACGGATGGCTCTAAATAAAATGACTGTGTTAATGTTGGAGTCGGTGTTCATTGTGAGTTGTTCTCATTTTACTCCTCTGTCGGCGTCTCTCGTGTCCACTCTTATTCAACTACAAAGCCGATCAGAATGTTTCTATAAAGTGGTGCTGCTAACAAATTCGAGATCAGCTGTTCAGGCTATAAACTTCCATGTTCCTCTCGATTTAAAGATATTGATGATGGTGTCAACTTTCCGGCGCTGTTATCGGATCACAATAAAACAGCCGGGCAGCTGTGGATCCCGGCCCATTGCGGAATAGTGGGAAACAAGGTGCTTAATTTCCTAGCTAAAAACAGAGAGCTCTGTTTTACACCTGAATATGTAGTAGCACATCATTCCTTTAAGACGATAATTAAGAAGACTCTTAGGTGCTCCTTCGTTGGGGAGCTGCAGCTAGAAACGGTCACACGCCCTAGTAAGATCCTATTCATGAGATCCCTGAATGGCCTAGAGAAAGATTACTACTGCTTTTCTGTGATCACGATTCTCTTTGCAAGCATCTTAACATAATTAAACTGACTTCTGACACTCTCTGTCTCCCGTGTGATGATCAGGAAGAAATGCTTGCTGTCCTGAAATGACCTTGCTTCCTATTCAACACTGCCTCCTGTTTCTTTATGAAAGCATTATTGGATTTCTAGACTAAAGCGGATGGATTAACTGATGTCATGTGCTTCTATCTTGTTCTTTGCATTTTGTTTACATCTGTTGTCCTAAACTTGCCATTGAATATAAAAAGCAATATAAAACAAGGTATAACATTGTGAAATTATAATACAGAATTTATTTTTTATAAATGGATTTTCAAAAACGAATAACCTTAGGAAAATTAACCAATAAATTAATAATGTTACAAACTATACCATAAGTAAATATCAATTAAATATTTTAAGTTAAAAAAGAGTAAACTAATAAGTTTCACATCTTTTTTTTTTTTTTTTTTTTTTTTCCCCCCATTTAATGCCAAACAAACAATATAAGAAAATAGAGGAAATTTATGCGGAAGAAATTATTTTATTTTAAAGTTATTCTACATTAAAGAACATAGTGTTTCTGTTAATTTATTTTTATTTCCAGTAATTTTTTTTTAATAATATCGAGGATTACAATAACTAAAATGAATGCAAACTATTTAATGATATTTGGAAATAATTTTCTTCCATTCTTCCATTTTTAAATATATATATATGTAAGTATTATATTATACATGCAGTAAATATGTTATACATTATGTAAAGATCATCTTGAATATATACGTTAATTAAGTTGTATTCTATTGTCTATCTTTTATCATTTATATCACAAAATACATTTTTAGAAGAAACATAAAATGAAATTTTTTTTTTTTTCAAATTTATCAAAAATTTTAATTTGCTCATATAAATTTTCTTGTAGAATTGTTTTAAACTAACTAAAACGTATAATTAGTTTAAAACATATTCCCAGCATTTTGTACGTTACATTTGGATACATTACTCCTAATTTGAAAATTTAAATAAAATGACTATTTTGTTTGAGATTTTTTTATTATTATTATTCTCTTATGCAATGTGAATCTTTAAAAGGCAAAGTTGTAGGTTGTTGAAGGTCAAGACGTAGATTGGTAATTTCATTTCTATTATGTCCAGTACATTGATAAGTATTTAAAATTCTCACCATAGATAATTAAACATAATTATTGACAAGAATAAAGGTTATTGATGAACAAAATGTATGGGAAATATAAGAAGGCAATTAACAAAAAAAAGAATGAGACTTGACTGAGATTAGGAAATAGAAGAATTAAAATCTTTTGCACAATGATTCTTTAAGTTGTGTTTAAATATAGAAAGAGGGAGGAACTATTTGACATATATAGGAAGGCGGGTATTCCCAAGCGATCACCCTCAAACTTATTGACCGCACCCAAGTTAATGCAATAAGGTCGATTAAAAGACAATTACACCTTCACCTTGAAAAGCTTGAGCTGCTCAAATAATAAACACATGACGTTTACATTATTGTAATTGGTGTCAGATATTAAAATATTAATTCCATTATGATATTGAATTTTATGTACTTATTTACTGTTTTATTAGTCGCTTATTTACTTGAAATTCTAATTACATTAAAATGTTTTTTAAATATTGTAAAGCTATTAAAATTTTATACTAATAAAATATCATTTTATATTATAGAATAAGAAATTCATTATTATAGTAATTAAAACTATACGATTTGAATGAATTGCGCGTAAATAGAAATACAAGGTTAATATACTACAAATTTTACATTATTTATTACAAAAAAAAATTAATCTTTAAATTAATTACTATCATTAAATTAGAATATTTTATGTGTAGCCGAAAGAGATCTCTACCCGTTCCCCTTCAAAATACGGCTTCACGAAAAACTGTAAGACTTTTCATTATTTTAGGAAATCTTTCTGACTAATGTGCCGCCATCTAGCGTTTTAATTAGAAACCAATTTCACGTTCTTTAAATAAATGCTTACCAAAGTATTCAATTTAAACGTAGTACGAACATAACATGCTTAGTATTAAATAAAAAAAAATGTGAAGTTCCCGAATGTATTATAATCTTTTTATATGTGTATTTATATTAGTAAATTTTACTGAAACTTTTATAAGTATATTAAAAGTTAATTTAAATGCCCTATTTATACTTTTAGCAAATGAGGAGGAGGAGGATTTTTTAATTATTAAGGAAATATAATTTTAATTGCTTTAAAGGAAACATTTTTTTCTAGAAAAATTCAAATTTTTGGTAAAAATTGATTTTAAATGTTTTTATTAATTTTAATTTAATGATGCAATTAAATTTGAGTAATATAAACATATAGAGGTCGGGATTAGAAGAGGCAAGAAGTGGGGGGGAACAGTTGGTCATCTTTTTTGGAAAAATGAAGCACATTTATTTCTTTATGCATTTCATCAAATTTTTGTATATATTAAGTATATATAGGATTTGTATTTAATTTTTGTATATATAGGAATACATAATTAATATTAAGTATTATGTGTGTGTATTAAGACATAAACTTTGATGTGATTTATTTACTTTAAATTGATCATATATTTGATTAAGGTTATTGGAAAGGTTGGTGGTGGAAAATATTGCTGAAGTCCCTGGAATAATATGGTAATGGAAGCAATATGAAAGTATCTGGGAAATTGTTTCCAAAATACATCCAAATATACTATTTTTGGTTATTCTGCATATATGATGAATTTGCTTCAAAATAATAGAATATGAAATTATGGAATTTCCATCAATGGGAAGAATTTTTATAAAATATTTAAAAGCGTAAGGAAATATATCAAAGGTGTTCATATTATTTCTGCAGAATTTTGAAAATGCTAAACAGAAATTGGGAACCAACAGAACGACATCTTTTAAATTGTCAAGTAAACCAAGGTTGGCTGGAATAGTCATCATGTTTAAAAGCCTAGAAAATGAGAAAGATTCTCTTCAAGTAATTGCTATTATGGAAAAGTTAAGCATAGATGATTAAATGCACGGCTTAATATTAGATAGCGCTGTTTCTGAAAGCAGTTACAACGTTCTTTTAAGATCTTTCATCAAATTGATTATAACAAAATCACAATTAAATTAAGTTCTGTTGTCAAATGTACTTGAAATTAAAAATAATGTAGTTAATGCAATAAGTAATAATTCTTCACATTTAAATTCTCAAGATAAAAACAAAATTGTAAAGTTATTTTGATTAAACGAAAATATTTTTTTCCTGATCAATATATGCAGCCACAAATTTACTACAATTTCTGATATAATTTTTTTATTCGTCAGATATTTTGCTTTGCTATGATTTTGTCCTGTATGTATTTGATATTGTCAGATTTGAATTTTTGCTATAGATTATATAGCTGATGTAGAAAATCATCAGGGACTAAAAATAGAAAAGTTATTTTTAATATAACAGAATATCAAAGTTTTAAAAATTTTCGAGAAAAAAAGTCAGTATGGGATTTTGTAAAATACATAAAGACAAGTACTTAATGGTCAGGGTTTTGATCTTTGTACAACACCATCTTTAAATCCATTAGTTTCTCGTTTACTTCAAATTCCTCCAAATATCTACAGTCTGTGAAATAAATTGATCATCTTTTATAAACACACGGAAATGAGCAATAGAATAACTGAAGAAATTCTAGAGAAATTAGTTGCCTTTCGCACAAATTTATACCTATACGAAGAACCCACTGCATCAATAGAACATTTTTGAACCAATGCGTTATCGGAACATACAGAATTAGAATTAGAATGATCAGATATAAAGTATGGGACCCTGATAGCTGAGTGATTAGCAGGTGACACGGGGTCACAGATTTCGGGTTCGAATCCTGGCGCTGCCAAAGATGTTTGTAGTAATTCAGAATCCCCTTTAAACCGTAGGTACCTGTCTAATATGACTGTTGGGCGTAGGACCGACAATCCTACCTTGTAAAAATAAAATATCTTTTGTCTCGAAACTTGCCCGTAGGCAGACAAACCGTGGCTCACCTTGGGGCTGTTGAGCTAATGAAGGAGATATAAAATATTGCATATAAAGTCTAACTATTTACAAAATATAATAATGTTTTCGAAATTAGCAATTGTTTTATCCGTATTAGTTTTTTGTTCTAAAAAATTGGTGTTTTTCATCTATTATGATTTTAAAGTCGTTTAATTTTAGTATAGAAATAATCAAAATTTTCAATCAATCAAAACTATATGGTCTTTGGTGTAATATCTTTTATTTTCTTTATAACATATTTACTTTTATGAATGTAATTATTATTTATTGCTTTGGTGTAGGAAACAGTTAATCAATTTTTGTATCCGAATAATATCACTTAATCATATCAGAAAAGAAGGTTTGAATTTTTAATAATTTATTATTTTATTTTATCTCTACTTATAGAAAATATTTAGAAACATTAATAAAAATTTCATTGAACTGAATTTTATGAAAGAAATTTAACTTTTTATTTTTAAACCATACAATTTTACATGTAATTTTGATTTTTCAATAAAATTGGGCCTCTGCAACTAATAAATTTTAGCACAAACTACTTTTAAATTTTTAAATTTTTTTATTTATTTTTGATATTTAAATAAAATAATATTTTCTACCTTGCTTAATTGTGAACTCAATAAGGTATGGTGGGAAATATTCTCCCTTCTTTAAATCCCTCTTCATTTAAATTCATTATTAAAATTTTAGCCTTAGACAAGCTTTAGGATCTGTATTAAGGTGAAAATTAATAGCCTTAATCACAAGCTATTATAAAAAAATGTGTATAATTTTATTTTTAAAATAATAGTTAAGCTCATGTAATTGTTATCAACATAATGATTAATTGTAAAAATAACTGCATACGTGAAACATACTAAAAATATGTTTATATTATTATTATATTTTGGTGACTACATATTGCTTTTACTTAAAATATTTTTGTATGCAAGTTTTTCATTTAAAAAAAAAAAAAAAACTTTTTTTTCTTATGTCATGTGGGAAAATTCATGTTGTATTGCATTATCGTTTATTTACTTTTTATAAAAGATAAAAATATGAACATATAAAGAGAAATAGGGTTAGAAATTTTTTACAAAAGAATAATATGAGAACGGAATAATCATAATTCAAAAGAAACATTCTTACAATTTTAAATACAGCTATATTTTCATAAATTCCCCTTTTTTCCCTATGGGAAAAACCTTTTCGGGGAAAAACTGGGTTTTCCCCATAATTCCGATTTTTTTCTTCTATCCTTTCCATCTTTACTCATAATTATTGAATATATCTTCTTGATATAAAACCTGGAAAATATTTTAAATTAACAGGCAATTTTTCCATATACAATATAACAAATTTTAGAGAGTTCTATATGTAAACCACTTACTGAAATATCCTATATAAATACTTTTAAAAGGTATTAAAAATTAACTTTATATAATAAATTTCCATGTATATTTGTATTGTTAGCTTTATATCAGTAAGTCTTATTTGGGTAAATGCAGGTAACATTGTTATTTAAGAAATTAATAAGTGTCAAATTACACTCATGTCCATAAATTAAGGATAATTCAGAATCACACAGAAATTGAACTCTAAAATAAAAATTTCACCTGTAGAATTATCACACACATCTTGAAGAAGAATATGCAAATTACAGGAAACCACCAGATGGAGCGGATAGTACGTCACAATGACGAGAGTGTAAGAGAGGGGTATATAAGGAATGGTGGCAAAGAAGTAAAATTGTTCACAAGCGCTTTAAAAAGCCTTTCAGTGCAATAACCGCATAATTATTGCACAAAGGAAGCATTTGGATGAATTTTTACGTGGTAGAATTATCGGACGACAGGAATGTGGACGTACCCAGCTGGAAGTATCCGAGGAACTTGGAATCGCCCAGAGTGTCATCTCCAGGCTTTGGCAACGATTCCAAGATGATGGTAATGTGAGTAGATGTTACAGCACAGGTCGCCCCGGGTTACAACGCCGAATGAGGACCGGTATTTAGCAGTTACTGCCAAAGAAAAAAGTGCACAACATCAGACCTGTCTCGTCAGCTATCCGGTACGACAGTTTCAAGGCAGACCGTGTACAGACGCTTAGGGGCACCTTGGTCTATATGCTCGTAGGCTTGTCAGATGTGTTCCACATACAGCAACTCACTGTCGCCTGCGGTTAACCTGGAGTAGAAAGCATGCATTGTGGACACCACAACAGTGGTCTTGTGTGATGTTTTCCGACGAATCCAGGTTTAGTTTGCAGTCTGATTCTCGCCGGATTTTCATACGGAGAGCGTCAGGTACCCGTTACCACCAAGAGAACACCATTGAACGACACCGTTACGGTGGTGCAGGATGGCTCGTTTGGGGAGGAATTATTCTTGGTTCCAGAACTGACCTGCATGTTCAGAGTGTAACGATGACAGGCCACATCTATCGGGATGTCATTCTGGAACAACATGTACGTTTGCTTCGGGGCTCCATGGGTGCTGAATTTCTGTTTATGGATGACAACGCCCGTCCTCACCGTGCAAACATTGTAGACGAATGCCTTCAATTATAGGATATCACAGGTATGGACTGGCCAGCATACATACCGGACTTGAATCAATAGAGCATGTGTGGGATATGCTTGCCCGACGAATTGTAGCGCGTCAACCCCCTCCCACCTGTCAACTGGAACTTCGGAGGGCATTGCTTGATGAGTGGTGTAATATTCCCAAGATCAGATTGATAATTTGATATTCAGCATGCCTAGGCGTTGTAAGGCCTGTATTGCATCGTCCGGGAGACATACTCCATATTAACCACCGTACTAACCATGTTATACTGTTTTTGTAAATAGGTTCTTTTTTGAAATTTGCTCAGGGAGTAAAAATCGCAATTTTTATTAATTATGTCAAACATATAGCATCTTTTTTGCTCTTTACCTTTTGTTTAATAAATAGACTTTACAAATAAGTCAAATTTGTTTTGCTTCTGTCTCTTTCTTTGCCTGAACTTCATTATCCTTAATTTATGGAAATGAGTGTACTTAAAGATTAATAATATTATAATAATATTAATATATGCATAAAATTGTGTTTTAAAACAAGCATTTAATTTGAGAACAAAGAAAATTAACTCACGCTAACAATCAGCAATAAATTTTAAACATTAATATTATGTATATAATATGAAAAAATCTCTTTTGTTGCATCTTTTCAATGAGATTAGATTCGACCAAATGAAAAAAATTTCAATTTACTTAATGCATTAGAGATAATTTTTATTTTTGATATCGGCGTAAATATTTGTATAATTAGGATAATGACTTTTCTTAAATTTCTGTATTTTATAAATATTACAAAAGCTTTGCGTTAATTAGCAGATGAATTTTACAATTAATTAAACTTTCAGCTATTCATAATTTTAAAGTATTCATAATCATTAAGTAACTTTGAAATCTGAAAGTATGAACTAATTAGAAGAACTTCTTGCTTGCTTCAAAGCTTTTGCGATAATTTATCAAAATAAAATTTAAACAAAGTATAAGGATATCTGTATTAAATTTTAGAGGAGAACTTTGAATATAATTGACTTTACTACGATTTCTTAGAGCAAAAATTTATAATTGTCATTATAATAATGAGATACAGAAAAAGATAAATCTAAACTTAATTGGTTAAATTAGTAAACACAACCAAAAGACAATGAACCATGTTAAATTATATAATTATTTCTGTCATTTGTTAAGTTCTTGCATTGTTATAAAAGTCTTATCTTAGTGATCTTTATATTTTTATTGACATTTATTTATTATTATTAACATGTGTGAACATGATGTTGTCCTGGTTATGGGTCCGCGACATTAACCGAGAATGAGGCCCAAGCAAATAAAACTCCATTTCACATTTTGGCTGAAAATGGTACTTTGGGCCCCTTAACTCTTGAAATGCTTCATGAATAACGTTAGTCTTAAGGAATTTTCTTTAGAATTTGGCTTTTGTTTGAAGGGTTTTGAAGCCCATTTATATATGCAATAGCTGCATGTACTTATAGTGCATTAATCAGTTCATTCTTCTTGAAGTTTCCCATTTACCACTTTTGGCATTTTCCCGTGCTCATAGAGCTGCATAGTTCTTATTGTATTTGGAATACTTCATTCTTCATTTATGCCTAGAATTTTCAAATTTTGATATGTTCACTTAGCTATTGAATGTAATAGTGATTCTTGTAAAATTTGGAATTAATTAATGTGGATTTGGAATTGTAAAATGTGGATTCATTTATGACTAATATTTTCAAACTTTGATATATTCTTTTGGCTATCGAATGTGATAACGTGTCTGGTAGAATTCGAAATACGTCATTTTTAATTTATGACTACATTTATCATACTTTTGTATATTATTTTAAGTTCTTGAACAATTCATTCTTCATGACGTTTGTGATCTGTTCAACATTGTTATATTCATGTGGCTATTTGAATTTGGCCATTTTTGTAGTATTCCGATCAATTGCTCCATATATCTCGTGCATCATTTAAAAATTGGCATATTCCTATGTTTATTCATCCGTTCTCGACTGTTCACACATGATAAGTTGAAATTTACCGAGAAGATTTCATTTTATTTTTTTTTTTATTTTTTTTATTTTGTATTTCTTATAAAAATATTGAATTCAGGAACATTGGTACGTATGCATATAGCTAAATCTTTCACACTCAAACAAAAAATTGTTATTACTTTTATTTGCAATACTGTTAAATTTATATTATAATTTAATAAGAGACAAAACACTTGCACATAGTAACTAAATTCGGTACTGTATACTTCGGTACTGTAGGAAATAAATTATTTAAAAATATTAATTACATAGTTCACTTTGTCATTTGTCCATAATTCTAAATAACCTGTTCAATTGATGGTACCCAGTGGCGTGGTGAACAGTACATTGAATGTTGAACTAGGCGAGTCTGGCTCAAAAACAAATTAAGATTAATTGAAAGCTGGAAGAATATGATAAATTCCTATTCAGGAATATCCTTTTTGTTACGAAGGAGTTAGAAAGGAGGTTAAAAATCCATAAATGTTATTCGGGACTTTTCTGTTAAGATAAGGAAGGGGAAAAGATTCAGGTTAGCAATCATCCCATAATGAGCGATACTTTTTATATTGTTCGTCATAGAATGCAATCATTTGTGATTATCAATTTCCCTAAGATCAATTATAGGATTTTTGGTTTCTTACTAAATATAGTCCATAGTATTTAATAAAACTAATTTTGAATC
This sequence comes from Caerostris extrusa, assembly GCA_021605095.1. NCBI lineage: Eukaryota > Metazoa > Arthropoda > Arachnida > Araneae > Araneidae > Caerostris > Caerostris extrusa. The sequence goes on from BPLR01014671.1 coordinate 61,492, forward strand.
TTTTAGTTCTAGAGTATTACTGAAATAGCTTATCTACCATTCTAGTACCACTAGACCACACCACATCTCTGGGCCTAGAGTTGAGTTGCCCTTTAAAGTATGGGAATGATGTGGGTGAGAAGTCTGATTAGGCTCTGTGATGTTCTACCGTCATATCAAAAGACCAGAGACCTAAGGCTTAAAGTGGATTCCGTACCATGATAAACATCCATGGCAACGCTTTGATTCGAACCCGAAACCTGTGGTACCGAGCGCCAAAGCGCTACCTACTCGGCCATAAGGTCCCACCGTTCTAGTACTAAATGATCGGCATTTAAAAACAATATCATTGTACTTGGGTTTTGTTTTCGAAATTAATATCGGATCTTTACCAAAAACATAATGTTTTGCTTTATTACGACTTAAGCTAATTTAGATATAATTGGAATATATTTACAAAGGAAATATAACAATTATTTTGATTAAGTCACCATTAAGTCATTACACCATTTCCCAAGGTAGGTCTAGATTATGCAACTATGTCATCTAAAGTAAATCTAGTGCGACATTAACGTATTTAAAAAGTAAATAAATGAGCTCGATTTAATAGAGTTAAAAGGCTCCAAAATTGTTTTAATAACTTTCTTCTTTACTTTATAAGTTTTCATAAAGTGAAGTAAAAATACGATTTTGAATAGAAAACAAGACTTTATATCAGCGGGCTAAAATCAAATTGTGTAACTTGAGCCGAGTTTTATGAATGCTTTTTAATCCTTGATATGGAATTTCCAACACTTAATGCACTAGTGTTTGTCGATAACTTAATTGAGTATGTATTAATTCAAAAAGGCTTTGTAAACTCATTGGAAGTCAAAAGTCATTGGGCGAATCAATCCAGTGATTGTCCGTTGCGCATGTTTTCGAAGAAAGTCTTTACAGAAGCGATTGGACAAGTGGCTGTGCATCAAAATTTAGTGCGTTTAGCTGAACAAAAACAAATTGAAAATCCAAAGTCGAATTTTTTATTGCATTTCAAGAAACACCCTTTTCGTGCGAACAGATACCTGTGGTACACGTTCACGTTTTTTCTTGAGCAGTTTGAACAGAATGATCCTTTTGGCATAGTGACACTCTGTGCTTTAGTCGGCCAACTAAGTCTTTTCTGTATACGCCATAAAGATAACGATATGTTGCACCTTTTATTTTATACCTTTACCACTTTTCTATTAAATCAGAAATTGTGACAAACAGAACAAGGTTGGCAACTTATTAATTCTGCTGCATTATATTACATTTTATTTGAATCTGCAGAATAAATCTTAATATGAAAAAGTAGTCTTAAATATGAACTTTTATACTTAATTTTACCTTTTCACAAAAATTTCGTTATTAATTGAATGGCAGAAAATCGTCCTCATAGTAACTTTTAAATTTCGTACATTGTCCACATCGTGTATTTAAGCTTGTGCATTTGATAATTTAAAATGTTCAATATGATCTTATTCCTAATAGTCTAAAATATTAATTTGTCTTGAATGAAGTTTGCATGTATATCTTTCGATGTTTTTTTTGTTTTACTATTTTTTTCTGTGAAAAATGTTATTTTATATAACAATGTAAAACCTGCCAAAAATTTATTTCATTGTAGTTTTGACGTTATGCATATTATTGAATTTATGTCTACGATAGAAAATATACTTTGTTATTAATATTTCTTTGAGATTCTTTCCCGAAACATTTACTCTGTGGTGAAAAATATTCAACATTTAGTACTTCAGAGTTTTTGGAAATGTTGACAATTTTTTGTTATCTCTATGTATGCTGTTCTGCCATTAGCAATAAATGTTATTAAAGATGCCTGTTTTTAATAAACCCTTATGAATTATTTTTGCCTCATTTCTTGAAATGTCTTACTAATCCTTTTAATTCACTTAAATGTAGATTTCTTTTGGAAGAAAATTTTAAATTTTGAATTCTTAATAATTCTGTAACTGGAAGTACGAATAATTTGTTCTTCAGGAACAATACCAAAAACTTCAGGAATCCCAAATTCTTCAGAAACAATACCAACCTTTTGCAAAAACGATACCTTTACCTTTTGTATACAAAAACGATACCTTTATAGTAAAAGTTCCAGATTTGGAAAGATTATCTGCTGCACATAAGAAAAAATGTTAAGGTTATTCCAATATTTTTATGTATTTACCTGATAAAAAGTGTGATTTAGGAAATACAGTGGCTGACAACATGAAAGATAAGTGGTGGTTTTAAATGAGAGTCATAAAAATTTGGTGGAATAAACCCACAGAAAGAATTGTAAATAAAATTTACAATTCACTTTAAGATGTAGTGTATTTATATCTGAACAAAAGGATCGAGTTGTTTCACTTTTTCTATGCTTGAACTTAAACTGCAATAGCAATTTGATTTAAAATTCTCGTAAACTTTTAATCTGGCTTATAAGCTGAAATGAGATTATTTAGGGTCGATAACTCCTGGACAGATGACGCAGTGAGTAAACTTTTAACTATTTAAGCTTTCCCAAACACAATTAATCAAGATTTATTGCGGTAATATCATAATAGCTATTTATTATAGTTGTTTGAGGATAATAATTGAGAATTTTGTGATATTTGAGTAAATCATTCTTTCGTGTTTTTAATTCAAAATGAAAAATATCACAAGCATTTCTGCAACAGTCATTTTGAAATATGTAGCTGGAAATTGCTTTAGTATTAACCTTTGTATTTTCACTAAATAAATAAAGCTTAATCATTAAATAAATCCTTTAATAACCATTTTTAATCCTCATTCTAAATAATCATTCTTAATCATTAAATAATTAATTCTTTCATATTTTTAATTCATAATAAAAAATAAATATCAAGTATTTCTGAAAACGTCATTTTGAAATATATAGCATGAAATTGCTTCACTATTAACCTTTATATTTAGTACTAAATTAATAAAGCTTAATAATTTTGATTTGACGACTAATTTATGCCAATAATCACTTCAATTATAAAAAGAAATGAACAATAACAGAACTAAAAAAAAAAAAAAAAAATAGAACAGAAACCAACAAGATCTAAGGTAGATGAACACAATGTTATGAATTACTGAGCATCTCTTTAAATTCATATCATGTTTATCAAAAAAAAAAAAAGTCCTTTTCGTTAACGATAAATAATCTTTTGTCCATAAATTTCTTTTCTCGATCTTTATACATATAATCTTCCATATTTTTGTTTCAAACAGATTTATTCAGAAACTATAAAAAGGCTTCAAGTTCGAATCCTAGCGGTGGCATGAACAGTTGTTAGTGGTTTGGAATCTAATTTAAACTCTAGGACTTGGCTTAATTAACCTGAAGTGTGCAAAAACTGACAGCAGAGCGATAAACCAAACTAAATCATAAACTAGAATTTATTGTGAAGAAAATATGGTATATAAATGGGCCTGAATGACCGAGTGGCTAGCGCTCTGGCGCTCTATACCACAGGTTTCGGGTTCGAGTTCTGGAGGGACCATGGATGTTTGTAGGGGTTCGGAATCCACTTTAAATCGTAGGTCCCGGTCTAACACGATCGTAGAGCGTTACGAGGGTATTGTTACTCCGCATCCGTAACTTATTTTCAGGCTACAGCATAGCCTGGGTAGTGCTAAGTGAGTAACGTCGGTGCAGTGCTTGCCTTGAGGTATCCAAGACAACTGTCTAAGTGTTTGCCATCTGCATTAAAAAGGAAAAAAAAAACTGAAAAGTATAAGAATGTTTTTATGTTATAAATTATTACATAGTGTTTTTATGTAATTTTGCATTTTTGTTATCCTTCTACAATATGTTCATACGAGTAACTATCAATTTGCTACAATTTGGATCCAGCCTTGAATAAATCATACTTATTTATTTTGTAAATAAATATGCTATTTTAGCATCCTAGTTGACATGCTAGTTAACAACAAAAATCAAAAATCAAATACCAAAAATATTTTTTATAATAACTCAGTAGTTAACTTTTCTATGTTTTTAAAATAAAAATATTTTACTCTTCTTTATTTTATGTATTAATTACGGCTATTTTCCCATTTTAATTATTATTATTTTTATGGATCTTAATTTTGGCGTTAGGATCTTTTTATTTGAATCTATAATTCGAAGACTAACAAGAGCGAACAGTGAAAAAATCAGCATCAAAACAAAGTGATGTTAGAAGAATACATACAAATTTTTAGTTTTATTGCGAAGAAATATGATTTTGTGACTTTTTATTCTACGACTTTCAAAAAGGTAAAGATTTTATTTACTCCTTTATGTCTACTATTAATAGGTGTTTTTCAATAAATGCAATTCTAAAAATTTTTGTCAAAAACAATTTTAATTCAATACATAAAAATTTAAACAATTACAATTTGTGATTTACTTCAAACATCACTAATGTTTTTTAATATCATAAATGTTTCTTATGGCTAGTTTAAACATATTTTTATGAAAATATAATAAATATTCTATTATGAAATAATATTTCTGTTCACTGTATAGATGTTCGATTTAGTTTTGAAATATTAAATTTTTTTTATGCTTAAAAATGTGTAAAATGTAATTTATTTCTTAAAATCCGTCAATTACTAACTTAAACTATTTATTTACTATAAAAATCAAGAATTTTTGCGTGGATGCAAGAAAATTTTGTCTATATTTGAAATGGTACAAATATTTACGCGTACTTGAAGATTTAGCAAATGTTTAGTGAAAACATGTTTTCTAGATCTTAAGATTCATATGTTGTTTTATTATTCTATGCTTTTTGAAATACAGTTTGTTTGAAATATATAAGATATTAAGGATTAGAAATAACATATTTTTCGACCAAATAAGATTTGTCATATTTAAAAAGAATACAGAAAATAGTTATAATGTTAAAAAATATCTGATTTTTATATAAAATGAATTCTTTTCTTTCCATTAATTGAGTTTATTTATTATTTCGTTTTATATTGATTAACACAAGTGAATACAATTAAAAGCACTTATTTTATAAATAAGAACAAAATGCATATTTTCATTCCTAAAAATATTGTAATTTTAGGATTACAGTTATCTTTATTTTTGTTTGAACCAAGGCTTATTTTTAAAAATAATTTTGATTTCGATTCATTCAAAAAATCATTAATAAATTTCAGCACTTCTATTTTCCATACTAATTTAGAAAAGAATATTTATAAAAGACTTTGGTAAAAGCTTAGTTCAGCGTAGTTCATAACGACGTCAAAATCGCGCCAAACAAGTAATCTAGTTTTAACGATTTCCAATCAAAACAAATGCCAATTATATTTTATAAGTGTCTAGAATTGGGAGATAAAATGGTCGAAGAAATTCGTAATTTCAAACAGGAATTTAACCAATTTAATGACGCGGGGAAAGTATTCTGTAACTTTAAGATAATTGGGTTCAATTAAAAAGACAAATCTCAAGCTTTGCTTCTGTTGTTTATTTAGTTTGGTTTGTTGCTCTGCGCTCATTTTGTGCCCACTATAATTAGCCCAAAGTGTGCACAAAATGAACGTAGAGCGACAAATAAATATGTTGTATAAACTAATTATATGTAAAAAATGTATAAAGGCAAACAAGTAAGAAATGAAAATGCATGAAATCAAATAAACATGAAAGAAAAATTTAATTTAAATAGTCTTAATAGTCGATTTTTCACAGAGGAGTTTAAACATTTGATGCAATTTTACCTTCAGTTTATTCTTCGCAAAATTGTTTAAAGATTTCTTAATGTCTTATTGTCTAGTTAATGAAAACATTTTATTAATGTATATTCAATATTAGCTTTATCTGTATTACTTATGATTTTTTTTTATAACCTATAGTGGTCAATTATGATTTTCAAAGTAATTTTATTCATCTCTTTTTTTATTCTTTATTATTATAGGTAAATGTCTAATAATATTTTGAATATGAATCTAAATACAAATTCTCAAGTTAAAATGGATGCATTGTACGTGCCTTATTTTTTATGATAATAATGTAGATAATATATGTGAAATTAATAGGATTTTCTTTGAGTTATTCAGTGTTTCTTATATACTTAATTTACGAAATATTGTTATTAATTTTCTCGCTCGTTTTTTACACTTCACGGTTATACAACCTATATCCTTCTTCAATATTCATATGAAATGCCTTTCCTGAAATATGAAATAATGAACTAGTTCTGTAACAATTTTGAAAAAAATTATAATAAATCATTTTTTATCTATATAATTTATACATAAAAAAAATGATAAAAATTTTATTTTCTGATATGTTCAGGGATAGCCTTTTTGTTGATGTACCATATTACGTATTGATTTCCAAGATAAAAATTTTTTTCAAAATGTCAAGTTTGATTTTTTTCCACTCCTCTATTACTTTCCCTGGCTTTTCGTACCACGGGCTTATGGTTTGAATCCTGGGGGTGGCATGGATGTTGTTAGTGGTTCGGAATCCACTTTAAACTTTAGGTCCCTATCTAACTAGCCCAAAGTGTGCGCAAAATGACCGTAGAGCGACAAACCAAACCTCTATTATCTTACAGTGCCCATCCAATGTCTTTGGATGTCACTAATAGAGAGCTTGTTTTAAAAGTCCAAATGCACAGTAATCTATAGGAGACAAGTCAGGGCCTTGGTCGCGATGTATTTAAATGGAATAGTTACAATTTCGGTTTCATTTCTAATTTTTTTTCTAAATACAAAGCATCAGAATTAGAGGTGAGGTAAAACTAGTAGCCTTATCCAGATGAAACTTACCTCAGTGAAGATTTTTCTGGGTGGAGCCAATGTTGTCTTTGAAAATGGAGTGTTAAAACGTATTTTTGATAGTAATCCGAGTTAACTAATCGGAGTTCTGTAAGAAGAGAATTTAGTAATTATAAAACACGTTAGCAAACCTTGGTATATTTGCTCTGAACCTCATTTTAGATAGTTTTCCTCTTTTTTAATAATTTTGTTTACAGCGCCTGTAGAGTTTCTGTCCCTTTCTTTTCCGGAGAAGCTGGAGAAACCATTACACTATGCAATTACTTTTCCTCTTACATAATTATGGCATCTTAAAATCCATTATAAGCCTTTTTTGCATCCACTGGCACAGTAATGTAATTTCCAACCCATAGACCAGATCGAAAATCATCAACTATATGAATTTTTTTAAAGGAAAATGAACATTTAATCATCCCAAGAAACCATTACCGTTGAAATACAAATTGAACTTCCTGAGCCCATTCTATCATCTATGTAATATCTCATTCTTGATAGAATGAATGCCTTTATAATATCATGTATCCCATGACATATATTTTTTCGACGGTTTTACCACCATTAATTATTCCTCCTGCATTGTATACTTCCCGTTTCACTTATGTTTTGTTAACCGTTATTGATTTCATAGTTACTATTGTGTTAGTTATTACAGCATTTATTTCTGTATTTTATCTTTGTACTTTTGAGTGCTTCCTTTTTTTCATTCTCGTCTTTTTAACTGGTTAGTGGCTACATAGCCCTGGATACATGGGTTAGATATGGGATAAAGTAAAGTACCTATAGAAATGATCAAATATTTTGTGATAGTTTTTGGGGAGGAATGGGATTCGATTTTCTTTTTAAAACATGAGTTGTGTCATTTCATTAAATCTAAACTATGCACCTCACATTCCAGGAATTTGTTGGAGATTCAAGTTTTACCTTTCCCCAATCAAATATAAGCATTAACTTAACTTTCCTTTTTTATTAATGTTCCCCATTATATAAGTAGAAATATTAAAACTTTTAACGTAATGTCTTTTAAAAGTGTATCTTTGTAATAATTGAATAAGAGTATTTTCTTTATAAAGATCGTGGCCTGGTGGCCAATTGGCAGGCACTCTGGCCTTTGGTACCACAGGCTTCAGGCTCGAATCCTGGCGGTAGTATGGATGTTTGTCGGTGGTTCGGAATCCAAATTAAACAGTAGCTTCTTGTCTAATTTGCATAAAGTGTGCACAAAAGTGACTGCAGAGCGACAAACCAAAAGACAAAAAATATAGCCTTCTTCGTTGTTTATTTTCTAGCGACAGTTTAAAACAATGAATAATTTTAATGATGCAGGCAATATTTAATCTCTATTCTTAATTGTTGTCCATCAGTTTTCATTTTTCTCATTTGGTATGGTTAAAGTCATTCATTATGGTTAAAGCCAAAATCGTCACAAAAATGTTTGAACGCCCTCTGTTTGTTGTTCAATGCAGCACATTGGTTATTCACAAAGATTTAATAAATATATAAAACATATAACATTCATTGTGATAAATAAACTAATAAATATATAAAACATATAACATTCATTGTGATAAATAAACTAAAATGTCGTATTGTAGTAATTTGTTTTTTTTTTTTTACAGATGTTTGAAACTTTTTGTCCTTCCCAATAGTTTAAATTCTCTGAAGTATTATATAATAATGAAATAGGAGGAAATGTAAATAGCTTTTCAAACTATCTAAACTTAGTTATCAGATTGATTTTTATGTAATTAGATTTTCGAAAATAAATAAAACTACAGTGTTTATCAGTAATTAAAAAAATCAACTTTGATGGATTAATTATAGCGTTGGACCACGTGATTCCTGGATACGTGTATACATCATACGTTAGCTTATTTGAATCCCTTAATTTTCAAAAAAATAACTTAATTTATATTTCATGGAGGATTGAATAAGGTATTAAATGTATCCCTTTTTCGAAAAGTATCGTTACGTCAGAATATCAAAACAATGCTGAAATCCTTAAGTCTTAAATTTTTTTTTTTTTTCTATTTTTATTTTTAAAAAATTCTAATGTCTAAAATTTTTTAAAATTCAGCTCGTGTATTATTTTAATTTTTTTTGAGTTCCTTTATACTTGAATTAATCAAAATTTCTTTATAAGATAATTAAAAATTGTGGTACACAGTGGCTTTTCATTAAAATGTTTGGCCGCCTGTCATAAAAATTAATATATATGAACAGGGTTCTCCACCTCCATTTTTTCCAAAAATAATATCTTATTTAAGGTATGCAATGAGAAACAATTACATCCCATTTTTACAAAATTTTAAATCAATGCTGAAAGCTGTAAGTCTTTTTAATTCTGTTTTGTAAAAAAATAAATAAATAAATACCTAAAATTTTTAAATTTCTGCTCGTATATTATTTTAATTTTTTTGAATGCTTTTATACTTGCAATAATCAAAATTTCTTTATAAGAAAAAAATTACAGTGGCTTTAGGCATTAATTAAAAATCAGCGTATAAGAACAAGGTTCTCCAACTCATTTAATCCGCTCTTTTCCATAAGTAATATACTGAATTAAATTATGCCTTGGATACAAATTTATCCCATTTTTCCAAAATTACATTTAGAAGCTACGAAATAATTGAGTAACTTATTACAAAATGGATTTATCAATAATATTTTCTACTTTTTTTTAACTCTAAAAGCACTTTATTCTCAATAAATATAATGGATATCTTTCTAACCAAGTTGTGCAATTCAATTCTTCAAAACCTTTTGTTGCTAGGTGAGCGCACATAAAAAAGTTATCCCAAGACCACTCTCCTGGTAATTAAAGATCATCAGCTGGGCTAATTTAAGACAATCAGATGGCTATGCTTACATCGCCATGGAAGCGAATGGAAGAATGCAAACGCATCAGATTCTCCTCAATCCAGGAACTGTCCGTTCCCCTAATTAAAATTCGATAACTAGTTGGTATCGATTAGCTGACTGAATATCTCGTATCATCAAGGCAGTCACTTGGCCGACGCATTTGTTGCAATACGCTTTCCGAGCAATTTGCTCCAGAGGGTATTGAAATGTATAATTATTGATTGATACAGATTGTACGATTTGACGTTGTAGTATATCTATGATTGCAGAAAATTAATCGATTAGTCGATGTCACGGAATATGGTTAATTGCTCTCGATAACATGATTCTGAATAGCGATCCATCAAGTTGATTTTAATGTTAGATTAATTTCTTGTCAGCGTATAATACAAATAACAATATTTTGAAAAGACAATTTGAAGTTTGTTCAATATGGTGTAAAAATAACCATCATGTATACTTTAAGTAATATTTAAAAAGTAAATTAGGTATTAAAATGTTATCTATACTTATAAAAATAATTTTCTAACATAATTTAATAATTTTAAACAGATTTTATAAGAATATTATAACACATTTTTAAAGTTTTGATTTTATTCTGGTCACTAACCAAGTATTAAATTTGTGCCATATGGGGCAATGGCATATTGCATTTAATATAAGGTACATTTATTTTAACAAAAATTGTTATTTAATTTAAAAACCTTATGTAAAATTTGAGGTATATTACATAAATTATATAATAATAAATGCATTACATAAAATTAGTGTACCTTAAAATATAAATGTCAAGGAAGTGAATTTATTGAGATAAAGGCGTAACATTTTTTTTTTCCCATGAGTTACGAGCCTGTGCCGAAGATGTCAAAACCACACGCCACTCAAATTCTCGAGTCTTTCGTATAATGGAAAAACAGAATTGAAACACTTGTCCTAAATATTTTGCTCCTTATTCAGGCTCGACACCGAAAAAAAAAATGAATTTAGAGTTATTCAGTTAAGTTTCACTCACTTTTTGATCACTTTCTCACACTTGAATCTCATTCGAACTAAACAATTAAAAATATTCAATGAAAATTATCCATGGCACGGAAGCAGGGTTTTTCACTATTATTGATATCTTTTTGTGTATATGTAAACACATCTTTTATACGTATAAATTATTGTGTATTAGGTTATATACGTCTTTTTTTATTCTACACATTCGGTTATTTCCCATAATCAAAGGAAATCCAAAGAAAATAAGAGTTAAGTAAATGAGAGAAAATGTAATAAATAACATCCATATAATTAAAGCGTGGAATAATATCCAAACACAAGCCAGGCATATTAACACTAGAAATTGCAATGCAGAATAATAGTACTAAGTATACGACAAGATTCTGGAGCATAGGCTTTAAAATAACTTTAAACATTATTTCAAAACGAATCATTTATTTTGATTAAAAGAGGAAAAACTTGCTGTTTTTTTTTTTAACAGAAAATTATCTCGTAGGACACACTGTAACAGAGAGTTAAACTTGATAGAATATAAACTATTTATGAAGATTTTCTGTAGTAAATTTGAGATAACTCAGCACAGAAGATTTTACAAGAGCAATTTAAAAATAGTGGTTTAAAAATTTAAATAGAACGGAATATATTCCATTATCAGGCATGGTGATGGAGAAAATTCAGATACTAATGCAGCTAAGGAATTTCTAAAATTTTGTGAAATTGATCAATGTCAAGGGATATTCACTAATAAGTTTTCAACATCAACAAGGCAGGACACTTTTGATAAAGATGTCAATCAACTTAAAAAACTTAATAAACTGAATGAAATTCTAATAATGGGAAAAATACCAATCATGAATCTCTCAATGTGTCTTTTTTATCGATTAAGAATTATATGTATGAATTGCAGAAATTTTAACTTTTGTTTAAATGTCTTAATCCTGCTTGTATTGTTAAAAATATTTGTGACAATTAAATATCGGGATTGATTCATTTCTTATAAAGTCCGTAAAAATGTTATTTATCACTGATATAACTAAATTACTTGAAAAATTGTTTTTGGGACGTTTAATGTTATCTTTAGATAATCTTAGTACAAATTTGTTATATTGTCATTAGGATGTATAATAACAATTAAATAGATTAAATTAGCCATCCTATAAATTAATCAACAAAACGTTTATCTGGCGTAATAATTTAATTGTCCATCATCAAAAATGACTTTGCATTATTTAATCGGATTCATTAATTTGATGGCATGAATATTTCAAATTCAAATATTTTATGACTTGTAAAATTCTCAACAAAAAAATTTTTCCATAAAATCATACTTTTAAATTAATACTAATTAATACTTTTAAAATTATTACTAATTAATATTTTTAATTAATACTTCTTTTAATATTAATGCAAATTAATACTCTTTTCAATATTAATACTAATTAATGCTTGTTAAATATTAATACTAATTAATGCTTTTAAATAAATAATAAATACTTTTTAAATTTTAATACTAATTAATGCTTTTTAAATAAATAATAAATACTTTTTAAATATTAATACTAATTAATGCTTTTTAAATATTATTGCTAATTAATTCTCTTTTAATTAATGTAGTTATTTAAAATTTCAATTCGTTTTAAAAATTTTAAATATGTTTTACAGCATTAATTTGTATTTTTCATTTCCAATGGCAGGCTACAAAAAATATAAAAAATAACGAAAACATTTCGAAGTTGGAGGAAATCACATAGTCACATATTTAGCCAATATTATTTCTGTATTTATATAACTATTATTACAAATAATAAGAATTAGATAACTGGAATTTTGTTTTAAAACAATTTCAATCAAATGTATTTTTAGTCAAAAATATAATATATTTTAAATCAAAATTTAACCCTGATAACAATTGAATTTTTTTCTTTTCTGAAATTTATAATTCCATAAATCTTTAAAAGTTGCCAACCTATAATATGAGCATTCTACTTGGCAAATGAAAAATAAACTACCAATTTTTGCTGCAAATCAGTGTGACGTTTTAACCATTTACGCATATATTTTTACAGATTCAGCCATTTCATTTGGAAAATATTCAGATTAAAGGCATTGCCATTAGGGAAGACTATTAAAACATAATTGATACCATTTGAATGTTGCAATGATTGAACACTTGTAACAAAAAAACCCATCTAGAAAATTGACTCTTGATGTAGGTGTCATTATAAAAGGTTTGAAATGGAACTAACTGTCATGGTATAATGCAGTTCTTGTTTCATTTAAAAGCACTTATCACAATTTAAATTTTTGAAATCATTGGCATGGAAATTAATATATGATTGTTTTTATAGATATTTAAAAGTTTTTAGAAGTTCCAAATTGATTTTTATTTTGAAACTTATTTTGTGGGTATTTTGTTTTGGCTATTTTCTGTATATAATATTGTTTTGCGCTTATGTTCTCTCATATGTTTAAATTTCAGGGCCTGAATGGCTAAGTTAAATAGCATAGTGAAAAAAGCTCGGTACCACAGGTTTATGTGGTCCCCGGCTTTCTATTGTAGTGCCATGATATAATTATTTTCAAATGGCTATGGAAAGTTCACGAGCTCTTTAAACCGATCAGGTCCGATTATTAAATGTCGATAGAGCGTTGCGGAGGTATATATTATAGATCTATTTTTGCTCAAAAGGGATAATCTTCGATGTTCCATGAGCGAACCTTCTGGGTCCAGTCTCGAAAGTGAGTAATGTCGAAATAAAGCGCTTGTTTAAGGCATCCAAGAGAATTGTCTAAGTGTTTCTAGCTCTTTTAAAAAAAAATTTTTTTTGAAAAAATTTCTATTTTTTCTGAAAAGTTAAAAATTATCTAACTCTTGATAAATTAGCAATTAGCAAACATTAAAAAAACAGCATTCTTTCTATGTAATTTAATCTTAAAATAGTTTTTATTGCAAACACACTCTTATAAAGAAAAGAATCAGAAAGAGTCTTTGAATATATCTTAATAAAACTGTTTAAGTTAATGTATGAAATATTAAGACATTTTTAATTTTTTTAAAAATTGTTTATATGTGTGGTTTATGTAATTAGTATGTGTGTATTTGAAATCAATCGAATGTGAAATAGTTTTGTAAAATTAACCAAATGAGTCATTTTTATGTCATATGATTTAGATGATATGTCTAGAGACCCCAACTCCATTCCGATGATTTAGATTCAGTTTTTAATTTTTAGTGATCCTGTTACAGTATGTACTTCAAAGAAATAAAGAGGATATTTTGTATATTGTAATATTTTTAAAAATAAGTCAACATGTAGAATAAAAATTAAAATAATACAATATATTTCTAATATACCGTTTTTAAAGTCATATGATTTAGATTGAGATTTTTAATTTTTTTTAGGATGTGAATATTTTATAACAACATACATCTTCAAAACATCCTCTGTATTTTGAAGGATACAAATTGTTTTTATTTCTTAATTCAAAATAAATCCATCCCAAAATTTAATGCTTCAAATAATATTGCTTTAATATTCTAAATTATCTTTTTTTTTTTTTTTTTTTAACTAGTAACTTGTTTTCATTTAGGAAAATATATAAAAATTTAGTTTTGCAGTAAAAAATAATTGTAACATTAAGAAGTAAAATGAAACAACAATTAAAATAATAAGAAATACTTATAAAACAAAAATTGTATGAGTTAGTTTTTAAAAATGAAAGTTTTTTTATTATTAAATAGTGTAAGACAATAACTCTAGAAGTTACAAACAAAATATTACGATTAGTAAAATTTATCAAAGTTCTAATCTTATGTTTAATATTTTTAAAAAATTATTAAAATTTAATTTTTAAAATTTTTATAAATCACTAAAAATTTATTTATCTAGCTAATCATAAATTCTTCTTTTACATTTCTATCATTAACGTTAACTACAGAAGTTATGTAAAATATCTAAAATGGATGCCTTTAATTTCAGTTCAAATTTAAATACATACCAATAAAATTTAAAAAATTTTATTTTTCAAAAGTTTTAGTTGAAAGCTTTTTAGCTTTAAAAAAAAGTTATAGCTTTCTTGTTTATTTAATTCAACTATTCTATTCAATATTCCTAAATATCTTTTGCCATTCGGCAAAAAAAAAATATATTGAATTTTATAATGAATTAGAACTAATATTCATCGAAAAAAGCACCTTCAATGAATTTAATTTGTTTAAATAGGTATAAGTTGCACAAATAATTTTCGAAAAAAAAAAATTTTTTTTATGATGGAAGAAATTAAGAATATTTAATTACTTTGATTTTTTATTGAAAAGGCTTTATTAAATGTTGATGCGGAATGTCCATTAGAGTTTTTTAGTGTTGCTCATTGGCTATGAAGCCTATTGATCAATAAAAAATTAAAATGAGCAGCTTCTTGAACCAGTTTTGATCTCTCATTCTAAAACAATTTTGAACAAATACCTAGAGTTCCGAAGAGCTAATATAGTAAATATTTTTCCTAAAATCTAACATAAAATTTGTCGGACATATGGATTTATGTTTATCCCTACAAATAATATTCTCTGGCTTTCAAACATGTTGTGCTTCGAAAATGTTTTCACTACACAGAAGTTTACCGCTTTAATTAACAAGTCTATTTTCAGCGGTAGTATTCAAAGTTTTTTATTTTCTAAAGTAAAATATAATTTCACTTTTTACAATAAAAATATACATTTCATTGGTTTTTTTTTATTTCAAATACATTATTAATATTAATTACAAAATTCGTTCTCTTGCGTATATTTTAATGTCATACTTGCTGACTTGGTCTGGAGTTATGTAGGTTATGTTAGAATAATTATAAAAATATGATTTTAACACACTCTCTTTTTTTTCAAAATTAAAAGTTTATATAGCAGTATCATAAACATTTTTGTTTCATCGATCATAGGTGGTCATTAAAGATTTTGTTGAATATAATGCAATAAAAAAAACAATAATTACATTAATAACAATAATTGTAAAACAACAATACTTAAAATAACAATAATCAATGCGATAGAATAACAATATTTGCAATAGTAAAAATTTCGATAGGATAACAGTAATAACAATAATTGCACATTTGCACAAACATGTGCAGATATTATTTAAATAAACAATTTGAATTATTTTTATTGTTACAAACTTTTTTTCAATGCTATTTGCATTGAATTTGCTTGTTTTTCAACTCCTTCTATTAGCTCACATTCTCCCAATATATATCTTGTTAAAATTTTCAATCGTTAATAAAATACTTTTTATTCCTCCACTCAAGTTTAAATACATTTTTTTGAACTTGTAGGGATGACGATGTTAATACAGTTTTTTCAAAATATTAATTAAATTTAATTAATTAATTTTAGTTTTTTTTAGATTTAATTGCATATATCGACCAATAAATGGCACCAGGTAAACTTAAAAAATGAATGAAAATTATTTATAAAGGACTTTCTGCAATATAGTGAAAAAGTAGAAATTGACTTAAAAAAATTTGTTTTTTATATTACTTGTTCTTAGTAAACATAACAAGAAGACATCAACATAATCTTTAGTTAAAGAATGAAACGATTATAGTTTTATGGATAGCCCGTTTCCCATATTTGAAAATTATGGGAATTTTGACATACAAATTGATGGGTATACTAACCGTGACATGCTGAATCGATTGCATTAAAAATCTAGATTTCCACTACGAGTTAGCTGACAATCTGCAACTATTAATAATCTGCATTCCACCATAAATTAATTCCCATCGAGGTATTTCTAACGATACGTATTATATAAAGATCTAAGGATAATTATAAGAGTTATTAATGATGTCTCTTTTCTATTTTTTTTTATTACCAACTGTACCATAGTACATCCAAGCGATATACAAACTAATGCTGTGTATTGATAATCATTTGAAACTGTTTTCATTTCCGACTGGTAGTGGCAGGCTTTTATCTGTTTCGTAATTTTGCAATTGTAATCCGAAAACCGAGCACAATAACTTCGAGTTAAGAGAAAGCGTTATTTAGTATCTCATGAATTCTTCCATGCAGGAGCCAAACTCCAATCCGAGCGGTATTTCATTTACTGCAACAAGACAACATTCCTTTTGAATTCCGTCTGTATTAGAGAGAATCGTTTTTACATGTACTTCACAATACATTTCCGCTTATATTCGGCATAGCTATAGAAACTGATTACTGCCTAGGTCTTTTGGACGTTTTTAATATAGCAATAATTAAAAAATCTGACTTGCATTATTATATAAGTACTGAAGCAGTTTATTATTAATATTGATTTATAATATTTCGCCCTCCGATACATGATGTTTACATTTATTTCTGAAAAGGTGTGGTAGAACTAATAAATTTAAGAACCGCTGGATTAATCAGATGGCATTCACTTAAAGTTAAAAGAATAACAAAACAGGTGTTCAATTTATTCATCAAGCGTTAGTTTTTGAAATTGCTTAAGGGACTATATTGTAAAAGTCCCATGCACTCTTTTACGAATTTAATTTAAACAAATAGGATATAATCCAGAATGAAGAGCAACCACACTATTTTGGTAACATTTTTTTCTATTTTCAGCATTTACAATTATAAATGTGAAAACTGAAATACCAATAGTGTTTATTCATTGCTTAACATTTATTCAGCTGTTATAAACTAATAGTCATTAACTTATATAATTGTTAAAAATATTATTTAGAAAAATTGGTTTCAAACAATGAAATATCCTATAATTTTTTGTAAAATCACTTATACAGCTTTTATTTCTTATTTCATCATATTTTTAATTGCTATATAGAACTTACCATCCATATGATTGTTTAAATTATTAGTTTTAGACTCAACTGAATTTATTAAAACTGTCAAAAAATATCGGTAAAAAGTTATTGTTTGATCCGGAAAAAATTTCTTTTCTGTAACCTTAAAATACAACTGAATAAAATAATCTAATTCTCTTGTATTTTAAAACTTGGTCCCATGTTTATTAAATTCAATAATTTAATTAATAATTAATAATTTAATTAATAAAATAAAGTAATTAATAAATAACTGCTAATTTATTATTGTGCTTGAAAACTGACATTCTTTAATGTGCACTAATAAGAATAATATGAACAATGAACCGATTTTGAACGATTAATGGATTCCAAGAATAAAATATAATTCGTCTCCTCCTAATTCTAAAAATCTTTCACATCTAAAATCTAAACATTTCTATATCTAAATTTCTTCTACATTTAAAAATATATTATAATTTTCATTGTATCATAAAGACAAACAAATTCGTCTGAAAAATAGATTTTAATAATTTGAGAATTCTTAGAAAATAGTGTTATTAATAATTTCAAGGTACTTTGTTTACAAAAAGAGAAATATAATAAATTATTCTCTTTTTGTAGAAAGGAATTTTAAAGTTGAAATTAGATGTTGCTTCATACTCATAAGAGTATGAAGTAACATCTAATTCTTACACTTTTATAAGCAAGCAAAAATGTAATATTTCCTTATTTTTATTTTCAAATAAAGAAATAGACTTTTTGATTTTATTATTATTGTGTGAATTAGTGACATTTTTATAATTATTTATAAGACTATTAAAATAGAATAAATATTTTAAAAATCTTAAGATCTACTAATGTTATATAGAATTCTCAGTATGGAAATGAATTTTCATCTATGAAGTTTGTTGTCATTTTAAAACAGTAAAATATAAATTTCTTGAAAGAAAACTTTATTTTTGTTGTAGAATAAAGGACATAGATATTTCTCTTAAATTCAATACTAAATATTTTTATCAACAAAAGGATTTTAAAGAATACTTTTATTTTTTAGAATAAACAGCTTAATAATTTTAACATATGGGCCATTTTTTCTAGACACTATTTTTTACATACCCTAAAATATGTAGATTAAACTCATTCTTAATATATTTAAAAAATTAATTAACATTTTTTTTATTAGTAATTATTTTTTTTAGCATTCATGTTGCTTTTATTTAAAAGATTATTTTCATAAAATGTGAGACATTACATTAAACATATTTAATGAGATTTAAATAATCAATGCCTTTTAGTATAGTATAATAAATTATTTTTAAAAACATATCTATAGTTCAAATTAATTTTAATTGTAACTAATTATATTGCTAAAAAAAGAAAAACAGGCCTTTCAAAAATTAAAAATACCAAAATAAATGTTACTAAAATAATATGTATAAAAACTATAAATATGCTCTTTTATGAATAATTTAAACATGAACTGACATAAAAAGCTTCATATTGCTTTCAATGAATGCATCTTGTGTATAAAATAAATGAAGCACAACAAAAAAATATTTTTAAAAAATATTGATAAATTAATGTCATTATTTTTTTTCCATCTAGAAAGTTTTTTTAATTTTGAAGAAAAAAAAAATATAAATTTTTAAATTAAAGAGCCTCATACTTTTGAAACAATTATCTTGCATTATTAGTGGCATTCTTTAAATTCTGATTGTGCTTTTTAATAAGTGATACGAAAAGAAAAATTGTTAACTTTATATAAGAAAGAATGTGCATTAATTATATGTTTTTTATTTCTTTAAGAGAATGTGGAGGTGTAATAATTAAAAGATAAATTAAGCGAAACGCAAAAATTAAATTCTTTGAAAACATATCAATGTTTTTTTTTTTTAATTATATATTTTTTATTTCCTTAAAACAATTTATGAATATCGTTTTTAAACATTGTATTTTGGGTAAACAAATGTGACACATGTAAAATAACATTTTGATTAAAGATAAAGTGGTAATAAATTAAATCAAATATATATAATTTTCAAAAAAGTAGTTATTTACCGGTTAAGAAAATTCATATTTTGAAAACATGGGATAGCAATATGCAAATTTTTTTTTCTAAACATAATATTTTGTTTATTCGTGTATAAAGTCAGACTTTGAACGCGGAATGTTAATTTCATGAATTCGTTATTCAACATTGATCCACTGTGTCAAGAGTGTGCCGAAATGAAATTTCAGGCATAACATCCCACCATGGACAGGCCTTTAACGACCGAGACCGGCGACGTTTTTTTAACAGACAAGCAACATGCGTTTAAGCGAAATCAATGTGGGACATACAAGGGGACTTGTCTGTTAGAACTGTGCGGAGAAATTTGGCTTTTTGCTATTCAGCAGAAGACCGAATATGAGAACGAAGAGCGACTCTCGTGGGCACGTGAGCATATCGGTTGGTCCCTAGATGAATGGAAAACCGTGGCCTGGTCCGATGAGTCACGATTTCAGTTGGTAAAATAACTTTCAGTATGGCGCAGACACCATGAAGCCATGGACCCAGACTGTCAGCATGGCACTGTTCAAGAAAATGGCATGGACTTGGTCCTCTGGTGCGACTGGACCGAACATTGACTATGTTGGAGAATGCAGCCATTCATGGACTTCATACCCAAACAACGAATTTTTATGGATGACAATGCGCCATGTCACCGGGCCACAACTGTTCGCGATTGGTTTGAAGAAATTCTGGACAATAAACTGGCCACCTAGATCGCCCGACATGTCCCATCGAGCATTTATGGGACATCAAAGGTCTGTTCGTGCCCAAAATATCAACGCTTTCACAATTATTGTTTTCCCAGACTTGAGGTCCATGCCACGTCGAGTTGCTGCACTTCGCCAGGCGAAAGGGGGTCGACGTATCCCATGACTTTTGTCACTTAAGTGTATATGCTAAAGGCCAATGTCATAAATATGTCATATAAAAATAATAAAATATGTCATTAAAATGCCATAAATACATATTATTATTCCAATATGAGATTGCCTTCAAATTTAAATTATTATGTGGATCAAATTTATTTAAATTAGATGAGCATCGTTTCTTGATACTTTCTGTTATTTAGGGTAAGCAATGGTAGTGACGATTTAAAAAAAAAAAAATTATAAGATTTAAACCAAAACTCTTTCCTATCAGAAAAATCAATATTAAGAAATTCGTCACAACCATCTAAGAATTTATTCACATTTCAAAAGCAGTAATTGCAAAGCACATCATCAACAGTAATCGAAATCTGTTCGACTTCAGCACTATTTCAAGAATGCCATAAATCGCTTGGCTCGTGTCGCTGCGGTAATGAGCGCAGCTAATACGTCGAATCAATCAGGTTCGTATTCATTTGCAGCATTCGCTTCTTTGAAAATGAGGTGACATGATGCCGACTGCGACAGTCGATGTACGGATAGGAAATTTCCGGATTTTCTACCAAACGGATTTCTATTGCATGCAAACGCGCAATGGACCATGAATGAAAATATTTTTTTCTCTTTGAATTTAAATAAACATAGTTTCAAAGCCAAATTTTGACATTCTTTTAACTGAAATTGTTTAAAATTAAAATATAAATAAAAAATATAAAATAAATTAAAATGGCATCAATGTATTACCGTTGCTTAACATTAATTTGGCGTTTATAAATGTATGCAAATTCACTTTTAAAAATATTATTAAAAATATTATTTGAAAGAAATTGTTTTCAAACAATGGAATTTCCTATCAATTTTATATAGTTATATTTCATTATACTACTATTAAATATTTTTATAATTATACTACTATTATATATTATTATATTATTATACTATTGTATATTTATATATTTCGTTTTTCATTATACATTTAATTGCTATTTTGAGCTTAATACTGTGAGTACTTTTTTATCTACTTTTGATACAGATATCCTAAAATTGGAGCAATAAGAGCAAAAGAACTAAATTGAGCATAAATGAATAATTAATATAATTTTAAAAATACAAAATATGCATATAAACTTTAAACAAATATAAAATAAAGCTTAGAAATTGGATAAAAAACAGATGTCGTAGTATGTTTTATTTTCTTTTTTTAAAGCAAAACAGAATATGAATGAAGGACATAGATATTTCTCTTAAATTCAATACTAAATATTTTATCAACAAATTTTAAAAATTAATTTTATTTTTAAACATTTTAATAATTTTAACATATGTTGCCATTTTAAACATTTTTTTATATACCCAAAAATATGTAGATTAAACTCAATCTTAATTTATTTTTTAAAACAAATAAATTAACATATTTTTTTTTAGTAATTATGGTTTCTTTTTTTAATTTTCATGTTGCTTTTATTTAAAAGATTTTCATATAATGTGACATAATGCATTAAATATATTTAATAAGATTAAAAAATCAAGGCTTTTTAGTGTAGTATAACAAATTATTTTTAAAAGCATATCTAAACTCAAATTAATTAATGTTTATTTAATTATCTTTGAGAAAATAAAAAAACAGGCTTTTTATTAAATTTAAAAATATTGCAATAAATGTTACCAAAATAATAATAGACATCAATAAACTATAAAAATGCTCTTTATTAATAATTTAAATATTAACTGACATAAAAATACTTTATATTGCTTTCAATGAATGCATTTTTTCTATAAAATAAATGAAACACAACTAAAAAAGATTATAGAAAAAAATATTCTTGATAAATTAATGGCTTTTTTTTCCTCTAGAAAATGTTCCTTTAATTTTGAAAAAAAAAATATTCTCCTTTAAATTAAAGAGCCTCATACTTTTGAAACAATTATCTTGCATTATTAGTGACATTCTTTATATTCTTGATTGTGCTTTTTAATAAATGCTACGAAAGAAAAATTGTCAACTTTTATAGAATGAGGAATGTGATTAATTAAACCTTTAAAAGACATTAATTTATTTTTTTATTCCTTAAAAAAAATTTCTACGAATGTGGAGGTGATATATGACTAAAGATAATTGATACAAAACGCCTTTTGATATTTTTTAAATGTTTTTTACTGACTTATGAGTAATCTTAAAAAAAAATAAATACAGCCATACCATATTGCACAAAAAAAATGACGATTTAAAATTCTTTGGAACAAATATCAGTGATTTCTTTCTACATAATATTTCTCTTATTCATAAAATAATTTATGAATGTTAAACGTTGTGTTTTGAATTAAAAAATGTGACAAAATTATGATTTTTTTTTTTTATATTTTGCAGTATTTTTATCTACAATATGATAAAGAAATCAGCAAATTGGTAAGTAATATATAATTTTCCAAATAATTTGTTGTAAAAGCTATTTAACGGTTAAGAAATGTGTCATATTATGTACAATGTTGTTTTTTTCATTGAGGATGGACTTACGAATTGCCTTCCAGCAAATTTATTAGTTGTTGAAAAACTTAATATTAAAATATGTGGTTAAACCTTATTAAAATGAGCATCAATTTTTGATACTTCTGTTATTTAGGGTAAGCAATGGTAGTGAGGATTAAAAAAATTATAAGATTTAGACCCAAAACTCTTTTCTAGCTGTAAAAATCAATGTTAAATTCGTCACAACCATCTAAGAATTTATTCACATCTCAAAGCAGTAATTGCAAAAGCACGTCATCTACAGTAATCGAAATCTGTTCGACTTCAGCACTATTTCAAGAATGCCATAAATCGCTTGACTCGTGGCACAGTGGTAATGAGCGTAGCTAATACGTCGAATCAATCAGGTTCGTATTCATTTACAGCATTCGTTTCTTTGAAAAATGAGGTGACATGATGCCAACTGCGACAGTCAATGTGCCGGATAGGAAATTTCCGATTTTCTACGAAACGACATACAAACGCGGAATGGATTGCCAACGAAAACATATATAATTTTCTCTTTAAATTTAGATGAATATCCTTTGATGTCAATTTTTAATATTTTGTAATGGAAATTGTTTAAAAAATTAAGACATTTTCCGTTTTCCTTAAGACGCTATTAAATTTAAAAATATCTACAAATTATGTCATGATTTTTTTTATTTTGAATATTATGATTTAGATGTGCATAATTTTTCTGAATAAAAAGAAAATTCGTGTCAGAAATAAATAATATTGAAAATTGAATTCAAAATGTCATTTTTTTATTAATATTATTATTATTGCAAATGAAAATGATTTAATATAATTTAGAAATAAAGTTAAAGGAGTATTAATGCCTTCAAAAAATACAATCAAGATTAAAAGTATCCAATTTCTTTTAGACCATATTGCAATTAGAAACTTTTGTTGACCTGTTCGTCATTGCTTTTGCTTATGATTCTTCACTTTTATCAACATTTTACGTTTGTCTAATAATACAATCATATCATTTTGTTAAAATGTTATTGATATAAAGTATTGTTACGCTTTTTGTTTTATATCTGTCTTGTAGCCTATTTGATATGTTAAATTTAACTAAAGTATGTAGAACCCCTTTTATATAGGTGTGTTTTGCAAATCCTGTAATTCTGAAAAACGAAAAACGACGTTCTGAGACAAGTCAATTTATGGACCTGTATATTTCTAAAACTGTTGACGAGATCTCTGCGAAGAATATCATACTCTGATTTCTTCATGTTGAATTGATTTCGTTGAATGTTTCGGGTTTCGTAATGTCAAAAACTTCGAGTTAGCAGTTAATTTACTTTTTTTAATTAATTTTGTTAATCAAATGCATTGCACCGTTTAGTTCCATAGTCATTTTCAACTTTAACACTTTAAGTGAAAGAATGATAATTAAAATGTTGTTTTATTATCATGGTATACCATTTCAGAGTGTGGACTGCGCTTTTAGTAATAATATTGCATATTTATATTTTGCTTATAGCCATTTTTCATAATTTCCAGAATATTAATAATATACTCTGACATCAATAGAGCCATATATTAAAAAGTTCTTAATTGTTTTCAAAAGTACAAGTATAAACATATTAAATAACACAATGTTAATTTAGATTAATATAAATTATTCTACATTAATTCATCTGATTTTGTTTGTTATAATTATTTGCTAAATAATTGTTAAATGGTTAAGTAATGAATGTAACTTTTCTCGTAAATCTTGTTGTTTTTTACAATGTTATTTAAAAATTATATGATGTAATTTATATAATTACATACATATTTTTTTTTTTATTTCCGGTTTGCAAGAATTATACGACTAAATTTATTAATTTCTAAAATAAATTATTTTAAAATTAGTTTAAATTAACTTAAATCTAGCTAATAATTAAATAACATGTTTTGAATCATTAAAATAAATGCGCTCTAAAAGATTCCAAAGAAATGATTCTAAATGCATAGATTTATGCATAGATTATAAATGATTATTTAATGATAAATGCAGAGTTTGGGCACCACATATGATAAATATATCTATCCTTTCTTACTTAATTATATTTACAAATTTTTTTCCTATATTTTAGTATCGTTATTTTCGTGAAACAATTTGTGATGTGTACTCTTTCAATTTAAATATTTTTAATGCCATTCTTACGTTGATATACACAAGATAAGTAATCGTTTTTCTGATTAAAAACTAGAAATTAATCTGCTTTAGTAAGTTTTGTTATTTACAAAGATTGATAAATATTAAAGTTAATGTCGATGTAAATAGAATAAGTGATTCTATGGCGTAACGTTAAAGTACTATATTAGTATAAGAAAATATATTTGATTTTCATTGTTTATCAATACAGATTTTTTTTATAATATACACTAAAAGTGACAAAAAAGTCATGGGATAGCAATATGCAAATTTTCAGATGGCAGTAGCATCGCGTAGAAAAGGTATAAATGCGCAGTGCTTTCGCAGAGCTTTCATTTCTGTTCAAGTTATTCATGTGAAGAGGTTTTGACGTGATGATGACCGCACGACGGGAATTAACAGACTTTGTACGCGGAATGTTAGTTGGAGCTAGACGCATGGGTGATGCCATTTTCGGAAATCGTTAGGGAATTCACATCCCCAGATCCCACTGTGTCAAGAGTGTGCCGAGAGTATGAAATTTCAGGCATAACATCCCACCATGGACAGCGCAGTGGTCGACCGCCTGCACTTAACTACCGAGAGACGGCGACGTCTGCAAAGAGTCGTAAATTCTAACAGACAAGCAACACTGCGTCAAATAACCGCAGAAATCAATGTGGGACGTACAAGGGACTTGTCTGTTAGAACTGTGCGGAGAAATTTGGCTTTCTTGGGTTATTCCAGCAGAAGACCGACTCGAGTGCCTTTTTTACTGACAGAACGACATCGCTTGCAGCGATTCTCGTGGGCACGTGAGCATATCGGTTGGTCCCTAGATGAATGGAAAACCGTGGCCTGGTCCGATGAGTCATAATTTCAGTTGGTAAGAGCTGATGGTAGAGTTCGAGTGTGGCGCAGACCCCACGAAGCCATGGACTCAAACTGTCAGCAAGGCACTGTTCAAGCTGGTGGTGGCTCCGTAATGTTGTGGGCTGTTTTTTTCATGGCATGGACTTGGTCCTCTGGTGCGACTGGACCGAACATTGACTGAAAATGCTTATGTTCAGCTACTTGGAGATCACTTGCAGCCATTCATGGACTTCATGTACCCAAACAACGATGGGGATTTTTATGGATGACAATGCGCCATGTCACCGGGCCACAACTGTTCGCGATTGGTTTGAAGAACATTCTGGACAATTCCAACGAATGATCTGGCCACCTAGATCGCCCGACATGAATCCCATCGAGCATTTATGGGACATCATCGAGAGGTCTGTTCGTGCCCAAAATCCTGCACCATCAACGCTTTTCACAATTAAAGACGTCTATCGAGACAGCATGGCTCAATATTCCTGCAGAAGACTTCCAACGACTTGTTGAGTCCATGCCACGTCGAGTTGCTGCACTTCGCCGGGCGAAAGAAGGGCCGACACGATATTAATAGGTATCCCATGACTTTTGTCACTTCAGTGTATATTCTGAGCATTTGAGAAAAATTAATTCACAATAAATCATATAATTTAAATTCACCTCTCTACGTTACTTGAATCAAAATTGGGAGATAAGATCGGATGATTGTATGTCGTTCCAAACAGCTCCAATGACATCATAGGATTTCGTGCGCCTATTGTATCTTTCAACATCTCGGGGCATTTGATCGATAAGGAAATGCGCTATTAAGGACTTTTAATTCACCAGCACAAACAGAATCGTTTGGAGTAGCATGTTAGCTGATCAAGAGGGCTGCCAATGGAGTAAAATCGCATGGTGATTCATCAATGAATCCTGCCTCATTATTTAGTGTAGATGACCGTAGTATCCGTAGGTGGAGATGACGAGGACAATGATCCCATTCAACCTTTAATAATTCAGTGGAAAACATACAACCCTAGTGTGAGGGTATGGAATCCTATATCTTCCAAACAAAGTCGTCTTTAGTTATTTTCCATTTCAACAACTTGACTGTTACTCATGAGACATCTTGATACATTCTGATTTCTCTAGTTACCTTACGATCATTTACCAATAAGATAATATCATGTCCATATGACTTATATATTTCTGGACTTTCTTTTGCTGTTGATAGCATGTATAAGACATGATTTCCCCAGAAGATTGACCGTTCCAAATTATTTGGAACAGAAATTTAGGATTACAGTTGAATGTATTACATGGATATTAAGAATCATCATCATCATCCTGCATAGAAGTGTATCTGTATGCATTAATAACAAAATTTTCAAAGGACAACTAGTAAAGGAAAACTAACAATGAGAGAATTAAGAGCATGGCCATTTTCCAAAAGCTACTTCGGGTATTTGCAACAAATTTTATAACAAAATCGCTATAGTAATCGCAATGAAAAAACTCTGAATATCTTCATAGTCAGATCCAAGGTACATTTAAGCTTCAGCAATGAAATTGATAATCATTTAATGAAAAAAGTGAAACAGTTGATGGGCAAAAACTGTATTGGCAGAAAAAAAGAACGCAGAAATTTGTAACTAATGTATAATGACAATATGTTATTCGGGAAATCCACCGCAAACCAGTAAGAAATTTATTAAATTAAGGATAATTATAATACCAAGAGGATAGTTTTATAATGTAACATTTACACTCAGTAAATTATAAACCATAATATTTCTAAAACGCTAGATGACTGGATCCTATATATCTGATATGAAACACACATACGTGTGTGTGTAAGACGATCATAATGCACAAAATATACTGAATAAATAGATAAAATAAACATCCATTCAATTAATTTTAAAGCATTTTGAAAGGTTAAAAGATTTTTGTTCTTTTCAGATAAAAAAATTAATAGATTCTTGTTTGCTTTGAGAGTTTAAATTAAAATTTGATTATTAGATGGGCATAGTTTAAAAATATAAAAAATTTACGAAGCAAATATTTGTTCTCTTAATAGCACAGACCATTTTTTGAAATGATTTTTTCTATTCTAGTCACTTAATCGTTTTGTTTTTTGAAAAAGTAATTATCATTAAATTATTAATTTGATTTTAAAAATGAAAAATACATCTTTATTTCCCCTAAAATTATGAACTTGTCGAAACAATAAATTAGTGAAATATAGAAAATAAAATGGTATAATATGTTGTGTATTATAATTGTGTGAGTATGATATATAATCGCTGAAGTATAGTAAATGTTTTGGGGAGTTATGTAAAAATTTATATTAAATAGAATTGATTTAACAATTCAATTGAAATTCCCTTTAATATATTTTATGAATCAAATTGTGCCTTATTTTTACTTATACATTTTTTTATGAAATCATTTAATTATTAGCATAATTAAACTAATTATGATTGATAGAAATAGTAAACATAAAACCACACTTACTTTACAAACTGAATTTTTAAAGATAAGATCTCTGAGGAGATTTGATATCTTATTTTTATGGATCTTCGATCACATATTGAATTCTGTCCTCAAAATTTCCTTCTAAATGGATTTATCATACTTTAAATGGCCAATAATAACTCCTGTTTAGCTAATGAGAAAAGTTTGAATGAATATTATTACAAAGTGTGTCCAACACATAATAAATCTATGAGCGGAAAATTTGTGACATGGCGTCATTCCAAAAAAAAAGTTTTCCAATCAGTTTCCTTTATGCTTGCTACTTATTTTGATTATTTTAAACATCTGCTCCATAGTATTTTTTATTATTTTCATGACTTTTTTAGATTGGCAAATGACTTATTATTATACTGATCGCTTATTTTAACAAGCATGCCAATAGTTGCTCTGTAAAACTGCTTAACCATTTGCATCAATCATCAAGGGACACCAGTTATTGAATAAATTCTAATATGTAATCGAAAAATAAAAGAGAATTGGCCTTTACTGAAAATTGCTTTAGAAAATGAACGTCAAAAATCAATTACATTTTGATTGTAATAACGCCTCTTCCTCAATTGCTTATCAAATGAAATTAGAAGTCAATTTTCAGCAGTAAAGATGCTTTTTGATGTCAATTTATTATCGCGCAATGAAATCAATTAGATAATATAAGTTTTTAAAACTCATTACTTAATATGAAGCAATGTACAAAATATGAATGCGTTAGATGATTAAAAATACACTTAGTTAAGAAATTTAATTCTTTATATTATTGATATAACATTATAATTTCATTCTTCTGTTAGCCTACCTGCATTGATATTAATGTTAACGATTAATTTTACCCTATTTAATACTTAATATTCTTTATTAATGTTATTATTGTGCGCATTGCAATCATTAATAATATTAATTGCTTAAAATTAAGTTTAAACGAAATTACTAATTTAATTTCTTTCTTGGAGATTAAATAATATTAATTTTCCTCTATTTTCATTAAAAGGTTGAAAAAGGTAAAAAAATTTGGAGATTTGTTAATAATGAAATTTACATTATATATGAGATCATGTATTAGTTGCATGATAATAATTAAATTTATACGCTTACAATTTGCTTGCAATTTAGGATAATAATTGCTTATTTATTTTTTTGAATCCTAAAATTAAATTAATTTAACACAGATTTTAACATATTCATTATTAAGTTCTGAAACATTTTATTGTATGTTCATTAAGAAGAATGTGCAATGCACATAATGTATACACATAACCAATATTTATAATCATCTTCATAGTTGTAGGATTTTTAAATAAAATTCTTTATGACCACCAATTCTAATTAATCAAGCTTCGAATACCTTGTAAAATTACATATGTTTTATCTATAAACATAAGCCTTCCTTAAACCAATTACATGGAAGTAAAATCAATTTAAATTTTATTTCCAGCCCTTTAGTAAATCTTTTCCATTGACGAAAATAGGCCCATAAGCCAATAAATGCAACTATTCACAAAAGTGCAAATAGATTAACAAGAAATTAAAAAAGAATCGTTAAACAGGGATTATTTGCTTCAGAAAAATTGACACGTGTAATTTATTTAAGTTGGCAGAATTTTAAATCCTTTAATTACAGCTTCGAGGTTTTTGTTCTTATGAGGATTAGTTAGTGATTCCTTTAACAATAGCACCAATTTTCCTTCATGAATTCTTAATTGCCGATATTGCAGGTGCAAATCAGTAAAAATGGGGGTGAAAGATTGGTTATTGGTTCTAAATGTACATTTAAAATGTTTCATGGATAGCTAGATTCTGTTATTATTTGTGAAACATTATATGCCTTTTTATTTTATTAAATTTTGAGAAATCTAATGTTATATGCACTAATTATATGTGCCCTTCCCATACATTATACAGAAAAAAAAAGGGATTATAAAAGATAATATAATTTACAAATATGAAAAAATTAATTTATAAATTTATACATTACATTTTGCAACCATCCTTCCTCTGAGCACACTGGCAAGACGTTCAGGAGAAGTAGTTAGTCGGCCTCGAGGTTCTCACCCGAGAGGAAGTACTGCGTAAACTGCTTTCAAGCTGAGAAAGTTTAATTTATAGTCTCTCATACCACGAGAAAATATATTTAGTGCACCTCGACGCATTAGTCTGTCACCTGTAGATGAAGTAAACTTTCGCGCATACTGCGAGTAGCAGAGTTTCCGGTTTTTTGGCTTAGAAGTGGAATCCTTTTAAGAATATCCTTTTAATGATCTATAATTATCTTTTAAATATGCTAAATATTGTATGTCTCTAATTGTATGTGTGTAAATAAAGCTATGAGTTCTTCAACCTGTGCCTCAAGTAACTCAGCTCAACTACATCCTGTCCTAGGTTGGACAACCAGATCGTAACCTAGGACGCTGCAATGCGCTCCCCGAACATGTGACCAGTGTCTGCGAATTACAATCTGCGCCCCCTGTACCTGCACACTGCAATTTTAGTTAAACTGTATATATTCTGCATTTAATGTCTATCCTAATTAATTAATAATATATAATTAAGCCATCAGTTGTTTTTAAATTATTTTAATCGATTATTAAAAAAAAATTATTTTGTTAATTCAAAACAATAATCGAACGGCCAAAAACTTATTAAACTATTAAAACTATCTTATTTAAACTATTATTTAATATTTTAATCTTCGAATGTGCGTAAAAATATGCATAGTAAATAAGTGGTTCATTTTTTAATTTCCGAATTTTTACGTGTGTTGAATATAAATATAGTTAAAGATTTTAAGTGGAAGGAGCTACATAAAAAAATGTAGCGTGTTGTAATTATAAGAATGTAACATGTATAATTATATTACATAAAAATAAAATTTTTATATTTTTTTACATTTCTAAAATTCAAAAATGGTGCTAATTATTCATGTTATTTAAAATTTCCATCACATATATAATGTGCATATATAAATTACCAGCTTAAAAAGCCCATTAATATACTTAAAAATTTGCATCCATTTAAAATGCATAGTTTCAGTGAATGAATAATATTAAAAACGCTTTGCGATACCAGAATCACTACCATGCATATTGAACTTTTTAAATATGCTATTTACTGCTGAGTATGCATTTAAATTAATTATATATTTTTGTGACTTGAAATATGCTTTTAGTTTATTTTAACTAATACTTGTTTGCTTGTTGTTTTCTTTCATTAGCGAAAGAGAGCTGAATATTTTATTTTTATTTTAACGCTTACACCATTCAAATATTGCTTGTCTGTGCAAAATATTTCACATAATGATATTATTTCGTACAATAAGGGAACACCTATATAGACTAATTAAAGTGACTATAATAATGTTGCTTACTTTCAAATGACTGCTAATTACTACATGCATTGAATTTCTAGACTCAAATATCTTATTTTTGTAAACATAGAACATGTTTGAAAATATTAGAACGAAAAACAAACTCGTTATTCATAAAATTTATATCTTTCATTAGTCAGAAATTTTTATAATAATTTACACTTCAAATTCTTTACTAAGGTATGGGAATTGTATTAATAAATTTTAGAGTGATTCACAACTCTTATCAGAAATATATTTGTTGATTTAAATGATATCAACGTAAAATAACCACTTGGTGGTAATTATGTATATTCAAGTTATGTTTTGTTAAACCAAGTTTTAATTTTCTATAAACAAAACTCCTTTCAAAAACAGCAAAAGCACTGTCAGTTAAAATTTTAATAAATCATTAGAAGTATTTGAATGTAATCCAACCATGATAAATACTAATTTACTTGTTAACATTTTATTTATGGCATTGCTAATACACGCTAAAAAAGGCTTATAATGTTCATGAATATTCCCTATGAAATATTGCTTGCAATCTTATATGTCAGATTTGGAGACCATTTATTATTATTTTGTCTATACAATAGCCAGGATGTCGTTAGTTAGAAATGTTTCTCACACATTTTACAAAAATATAGTTAATTATTATATATATATAGATATATATTACATTTTTATAGCAAAAATATGTGATATACATATTTGATGAAATTCAAGACGGACAAAAGACGGCAGTTACCCAAAAAAATAAATATAATTAATTAATAAAACTACATTATGAATGAAAAGTTAAAAATTTAAAATTATCCTCATATAAAGGCTATTAAATTTTTTCTTGTATCTGATAAATTATTACAGTAATAAATCCTTTCTTCTAAGTGTAGGATTACATTCATCCATACAATGATTTTATACCTCTGTTTACCATTGAATAACAGTATTATTCTATTTAATTAAGATAAACATCCAGCACTTATGAAATTTTCTGATGCACAGTTGCCTCCTATCCTCGAAAAAAAAAAAAAATTCTTAAATATTGTTAGATTTTGCTAATTAAATTTGTTTTATTAATCAGTGGAAACAACGTTGAAATATTTTAAAAAGGGAACTCATTTATGGTGTAATGATGATTAACATTATATTTATTAACTGTTAACTTGAAAAATTTCCTTTCGGGTAGCTATAGTATTTTCGCCATTAAATCGGAAAACTTCCTTTCAGGTAGTTCTGAATTTATATAGTAAATACTATACCCCACAATTTTGTGACAGAATTTCCATAACTTTTAAAATTACAGAAAGGACCGGTATACAATATTACAATCCTTTCATTTTATTAAAAGAATAATATGCTATAACTTCTTATGATTACTATAAATAAGCAAGACAAATTTGCTTTATTTTTAAAACGTTTGTAAGCAATAAAAATAGTTAAAATTGTTTAATTGAATAACAATAATTACGCTTTTTTTATTTCTTTAAAGCTATTACACCATCTAGTTTCAATATAATCCTTAATGATTCCTATGATAAAATGAGCTATAAATAGTTAAAATCCATTGATTCCGACCAATAAATTTAAGTCATTTTTGCAGGCATCTTAAATTTTCTAATCCGATGGCATACATGTAAAAGCTAAGATCGTCATTGATTTTATTTGCAACAGTTTCCATTTGTTAACTTGATTAAAGTGAAAGCAATTTTGAAAGTTTGCTTGTCGAGAAATTTCAATGCATATATGTATTCTTAATTTTTAAAAAATGAGTCCCCTAATTGACATATTATAGAATATTTGTAGGCTATTCATAATAATTTCAAAATTTATATCATAATATATTTAATGAGTGTTGACGATGTTAGAAAGCAGCAGCATAACCATTTATCTGCCAGTAGACAAGATGGCCATAAAGCCCCACTGTAGGGCTATTCCGCCAATAAATAAAATAAAGAAAAATACTTCATTTTTTCACAATGGTATGTAATATTCAATGTTCTTTAACTTGATGCTTACAAAACCCCATGTAATATTATGACTTTATTTTTTGGAAAAAAAAATATTCTTTCATATTTTGAATAAAAATATGCAATATTCTAACAAGTGAAACCTGATATCCTATTCTAAAAAAAATGTGCTTTAGAATAGGAATAAGGAAAAATAGGAATTATATAAGAACCTATTAAAATATTTTCTTTTTAAATACAAAAAGCAACTTTAACCTTCATTGAAAGGAATTCTTTTAACATTTTCATGGAAAAAATTAATAATACGAGAGAAGCCCTTAAAACTTTTCATTAATCATGCTTGGATATGATTATAAAGACAGTATTATGAAGCATTCATCTCTTTTTTGTAAGGTAATTTCAAAAGTTCGAAACAATGTCCCGAAAGCCTCAAATTTTGATAGAAGTAAGAAACAGATTGCTTTTTAGTTTCTTAGTTTTTCTTACAAGCACTTCATTTATTAATGCTGTGCTAATCTCTGGTGATTTTAGAGTTATCTAGAAGGTTTGAATACTTTTAACTCATTACCCGGCACTCATTTTAATATTAGTAAGATTTATGATGATTAAAATACTTTTTAGCCCCAATTCTACTCAAAATAATATAATGGAAATAAATTTCCTTTTATTGGAGACCCTCAAAAAAAGTAAATCAACTTTAATTTTTTTTTTCTGTGGGACAAAACATTAAATTCAGAGCAACAATTTTTAATTCCGTACAGTATTATTTCTTCAATGCTTCTTATTCCAACATTCTTTAAATGAAGTACTGTACTTTTTCTTAACTGAAGGAATTATTAATGGCCTTCTTTAGATTTCCGATTGGATTGGCAAAATAATCTCGTTGGATCACTTAAAAAAAAAAAATTTATTACTAATTTTTTCCTTATTAAATTTAAACATTACAAAGAATAGATTTACTTATCAACACAGATGAATAGAACAAAATATAAAAGTTTCTTCAAAAATAACAATATCGAGCGATGATAATAAATTATATTTTGGTTATTTTTTTTTTTTTTTGTAGGAGAATATTTTCATTCATTGAGGCTAATATGGAGAAAAGATGATGGATTGGCATTATTCGTTTCAAAAATGTCCTAAAGAAAAATATCCCGTGTCTCTTAGACGATATTGCCTTTAGAAGAGATCATTAACTGCTGATGGTGATGAAAAAAATATTCATAAGCTATACTGATGAATACTGTATGCACATTCTGAAGAGACGTGGCATTAAGTGAAAGAACCACTTCAGCGTGAAAAGAGTTTTTGGGCGTGGAATAATCAATTAATATTCTTTCTTAAATCCCAGCACAACTCGGAGGCATTAATGAATATTCTTGAGAAGAAGTATTGAATAATATGCATAAATATACTTAGAGGAAAATGTGGTCCGTCTCACAAAATTAGTTTTACATGATAACAATGTATAAACTCGTTTGCTGGATTCATGAATCATCTTTATCCTAAATAAAAGTAATTTTTCTTTCATGTTGTAGAATGTGTTTTCTATTTATTATATGCATATATATATTTTGGGAATTTTACTTAAAGAAATTTAGTTAACAACTGGTGAAACTGTATTGGTAAATTTTATCACTGAAAAAAGATTACATGGACATTCTTGAAAGCATTTTTTAAAAAAAGAATTCTTTTTTTCTACAGATTATTTATCAATATGGAAAATTCTTTTTATATATATATATATATTTTACTTATTAATGACAGTTAAGTAGTTGAGACTTTAACAACTGATTAACGAAATACTTTATTAGTAGTAAATACATTTTAACGAATTAAAATAGTTAATCGGTGAAAGTATTGATTACGTAAATCTGTTATTTATATATATTTTATAAAATAAATAATGTTTAATATTATATAAAAGAGATAAACAATTAATGTTTCTTAATAAATATGAAATAAATTTTAATAGATGATTAGATGTTTAACGATTTTTACTCCAATGCAAGAGTCACTTGATCTTAACAAAATTCTGAAATAAACTTTTTCTCCTATTAAAATTGATTGGATTGCATAAATATCTATTTAAAACATATGAATTTTAAATTATCAATGCAATGTTTCAGATAATAATATTTAAATTTTGCTCCCTTCAGAATTAATTGGAAATTAAATAAAATTAATACTACCCTTGATTTTTTTTTTATTAACCTCCAAAATATAAGAAAATATTCTATATATTAAATTTATATTCAATTTAATAGTTAGTTAGAATTTTATGTCAGTTTAATTAAGTCAAATTACTAAATAAATATGTTTTAAAAGTTTTCTAAATTTCTTTGTGCTTAGGTTTTACATAAAATAAAAATATTTATTACATATAAAATGAGGGTGCATAGCATGAGAAAAGGTTCAAAAATATAATTTTAATGTCTTTAAAAAAAAAAAAAGCTTTTTTC
The DNA here is from genome assembly GCA_021605095.1 of Caerostris extrusa. Lineage (NCBI taxonomy): Eukaryota > Metazoa > Arthropoda > Arachnida > Araneae > Araneidae > Caerostris > Caerostris extrusa. Next base: position 97,664 of record BPLR01014671.1, read on the forward strand.
AAAAATTTTAAATTTAAAGAAAATGCAATGTTGAAACTTGAATAGAATTTTTGCTTAGTTAGAATGCAGTGTAAAGAATTCCTGCATTTCTATTTCCACTTGAAATGAGTTTTGTTATTAACCAAATAAATAATTTTAATTTATTTACTTAAGAAATACTACTTTAAAAGTGTCATAAAAATATTTAATTTCTTTTTATTTTATTTTCAAATTAACTTTCATCCTTAAAATTCTTTCAAAGATTTTTTATTTAGATGTTTTAAAGTTATTTGACTTTTTCCAGAAAATTTCATATACTTACTTTTTACTGAAATTTGTTTTAATAATTCTAAGTAAGACGCATTTTTTTAAACGTTTTGAACGTCTTTGATTAAATCATAAAAATTAATTTTAATTACTAGAGTTATTAATTATTTCAATAATTTTACACATTAAGTTTCTCGAGAAATTATCTTGTTACATAATTAATGAGTAGGCCTGAATGACCGAATGTAGCGCTCTGGCGTTCGGTGCCACAGGTTTTCGGTTTTCGAGTCCCGGCAGTGCCATGGAAGTTTGCAATGGTTCAGAATCCACTTTATGCCGTAGACTCCCGGTCTCATATGAGTTTAGAGCAATTTGGGGTAGTATTACTTCCGTGCGCAGCATATCTCCAAGCTAAACGTTCCCCCTGTGTAGTGCTAAATGAGTAACAATGTTCATCTGTGCATGCATCCTGGGCTGTTCACAGAGACATCACGCAATACGACCCAGTCCTTGGAGACAATGAAAAAAGTCCTTTTTAAGTATTGTCATTTAATGTCAATTTGTCTATTATTTGACCTCACATATCTGTTATAGTGCGAGTGTCTCATGTCAAAAGTGCCTGACTTTGAAAACAACTCTAAGTATTAAAATTCATCAAAATTTCACAAACACGTTTCGTATCTTATTTTCAACGATTACAATCTTGTATGTAACTGAACAAACATTGATTCCAGTGGTATATTCTGTCAGAACCATCGGATACAATTATTGAGGTAATGTATAAAAATGTTTCAAATCCACAGTCGTTCTGCCTGAGGGGGAAACATCCCAGATGTTTATGGCTGCTTTTTGTCTTTTGTCTCCCCACCTGTCGAACTTTTGACCTCTGAAAGTCCAAGAAGAAAAATCACAATCTATTATTCTGGCACTATATGTAATGTAGAATGTCGAACAAGAAGTCTGCCCTATTAAAATACAGATATTAAAAATTAACCTTGCAAATGATTCCAAAATTCTTTAAACCTTGATAGAGAAGTAGATAATTGGAAAATTTGACATCTTACAAAAAAGAAAGAAAACGGAATTTTTTTGAGTATTTAAGGATGTTTATTTGATTTTCATGGGAAATGCAAAATTTATTACAGTATAAATATTAATCCACTTAAGGAGCGTACATTTTTCGTTGAATGATTATAGTGTTTTAGTTTTAAATTAATAAAATAAATGTTATTAATTTTATTAATAACAATAAAATTGTTTCTATGATATGTAAAATTTTACTGTATTTTGCTATTTGTATATGAATGCAATGTATAATTACTCAAATGTAGTATTATATCTTGTACTCAAATGTAGTAACATTTTGTCCAGGTATAGTCTAATCGCTTTTTCTGAATATGATCCATCCCTATATTCAAAAAATTGATTTAAATGTCCTTTTAAAATAAATGCAAACTATTAATTTTATTAATTTGTATTATTTTGAAATATTCTAATTTTGATCTTTATAAAATTTTATGGAGTAAACCGATATACTGTTTTTAATAGAATCATCAATCAGTTGCATTCACAATTGCCTTTCTAAAGATAGAACCTGAAGAAGTTAAATTTCTATGCTGCTTCATTAACGTATTCAGTTCTGTTCGCTAGATTTCCTCCTCTGTTTGGCTCAAAGATTCGCCATATTTTTAAACGGTCAGTTTAACAAATGAGAAAAGTTTGAATGCATATTATCAAAAGTCCTATACATAATAGATGCTTGATTGAAAAATTCGTGACATGGCTACATGCCAACAAAAAGTGATTCAATCAATTACTTTTGTGCTCGCTACTTATTTTGATTATTTTAAATTTATGCCCCATGCGTTAGCTTTTCTTTTCATAACATTTATACCGGTAACTGCCAGACTACAATCCTGATCGTTAACAGGAATGCTGTGTTGTAAAATTACGTATTCACATCAGTCATCGTGGACATCAGTTATTGTATATCTAATGTATTCGTAAAATAAAAATCAACCAGACCATTGTTCAAAAATTCATCTAGAAAATTTTCCTCAAAAAGCCATCTCGTTTTGAATATAATAATAACTCATTCTAAATGATTAGAAAATGTAATTAAATTTAGTTTATTTTCTGATGATTAATATAAAAAATAACAAAAAATAGTTTACATTAATAAAAATGTTTATTAAGTAATATGGATTACGTAGTTTTAATGCATGGATTAAAAAAAATGGTATTTATTTTTAAAATATTTGTTATTATATAATTCCATTCGAATTTAAAAATTTCTATTCGATTTTAATTTTATTATTATAATACTATTCTATTATAAAAAGGATGTTATAAATTTTCCGTAATTCTCATTCTAAATATTCGGTAGTATTTGACAAATAGAAGAACTGATGAATGATAAAGTTTTTCTCCGTAATTCTCAATGCAGTTTTAGTCTGATTTGGAATTCATTCACAAATAGAAGAATTTACTCTTTAATTAGAATTCATTAATACATTTAATTATAAAATGAATCGTTTTTATAAGATATTTGTTTATTCTATATTAATGAATCTATTCGGTTTGAAAAAGTTAAACCTGTTAAGTGATTTTTTTGTTAATTAACTAATTGCAATTAACCAAAGTTCTCGCTTATTTATTTTTATTTATTTTCTGGTTATTTTTAAGAAATTTGTTTTGCTAGGTAATGAAATCGAAAAGTTTAAAATTACTAACCTTGTTTTTTCAAAAGAGATGTCAAGTTTATTATAATTTCAATAAATTAAAAGTTTTACTTATTTTTATATTAAATATTTTTCTAATGAATGTTTTTAAAATATATGTTTCTAGTAAAAAAACAATTATTTTTAATTTAAAATATGAGATTGCATGTTTTTGCAACTTTAGTTGTATTGTTGAAGGATAAAATTGAACTTCAAAAAAAGTAAAAATTATATTTAAAAAGAATTAGCTATTTTAAGTAGTCCTGACTCATATCTCCCAAATCCTTCAAAATTTTGGACTCCCAATTCCTTGTTTCAGATTTTTTAAAAGTATATTTAACCCATTCTATAAATCTCCTCCATTAATTTTTATTTACAATTTCAAATAATCAATTTGTTTTATAAAATAAAAATAAATAAAATAATTTAACTTTGGTAATTATTAATAATGGAAGTTTTCACATACATATTATATCACATTTTATATTTAAAATTATATAAAAATGGCTAAACAATAATGAAATTAATTAACTATGATTAGAAAGGAAATTTCATTTGTAAGTAAATGTTTAATTAATTTCTTGCATTGATAAAAGTTATCGCATAAGTCAATGAAAACAATTATTTATAGTGGAACTGCAAGTAATAATAATAATTAAAACAAATCTTGACTGTGTTTAAATTTTTCAACACAAAAATAAATTTAGTTCACATTTTTATTTTTAAATAATAAAACTTTATCAAATAATTCCTTCGAAGACCAAAGATTATAAAAATCCAATTTTTAAGTGATTATTTTATACAAAGTATGAATTTAAAAAAGTGCAAATTATACAAAGATTACTTGTTTTAAATTATCAGCACATGAAATTCAATAAATTATGAATTATTACGTATTTTGGCTTGAGTGTAGAAATTCATTTTTTGAATAAAAAAATTCAGCTCATTTTAATTGGATGAAAATTCTCCAATAAACCAAAGATAACAATTTTTTAAAAATGCAAATATATAGAAGAATTTAAAGAGAATCGTTGGATATTAAAAGATAGCGCCCTGTTGCTATTTGAAGCAAATATGCTGCGATTACTTGTTTCAAATTTATGACCCAAAATGACAGAATGCTTGAGTTCGCAGAGTTTCATATTTTACCCATCATCTATGCAAATTTTTGTCCTTCATGTTATGAGGATCAGGTAAATTCACTTCTTTAGAAATAACGACATCTTTCCCGAAGTGCGCTTCTCCTGATGAATTTGTCATTGACGATGCTGAAGGTGCAAGCGTTCAATTAAGGGGTGAATGACGAAAGAATAGCTCACAGTTATTCCAAGATTTGGTATGAAAGCAAGTGATCTGCTGTTATTTCAAACTAATTACGTTCTTCTTTCTGGAAAGAACAACAAAAAAATTTCTGACTTTATTAAATTTTCGAAATCGAAATTGAGTTATGTCTCTTTATTGAGTTATGCGCGTAATTAAGTTTTCCGTAAATCGTAAACAAGTTCTTGATTTAAAAATAAAAATAATCATTTCTGAATGATGCACCTAGATGTTAATAAATCAGCAAAATAATAGAGCATTACTTGGCAAACAATTTCTCCAATAGAGTAATTTATCCACGATGAACTTTCAGGGCATAAATTTATAATAAAATAGCTTTTATTAATTTGAAACCACGCATAAAACAGGTGAACCTTAAGCTACTCTATAACTTGTGGTACTCAGTATTTATACATTTCAGTAATCTACAATTATACATTATCTAGAAGTTGCTAGATTACAAATAAATAGTAAATGAAAATGAAAAGTAAATTTAAAAAAAAAGTCTTTGAATAAATTGCCAAGCCTAATTGCCTTTAAATAAGTAACCTAGCCTGTACCATATTAACATTTCATCTAATTAGAAGTTTCATTTTTATCGCAGTATTTAGGCTTAATAAATTTCCTGGCCATTTAAACCAATACTCCAATAAGTGGTATTTCATCTATTCATAATTCTGTGCTCTTTAAAATTAAACACATTGAATAATTCAGCAATTATTCAATTGTTAATAAATTTAAAAATTAAAAATTAAATAAAAAATTATTAATAATTCAGAAATTATGTTTTTAGTAAATCAAAAATTTTTTGAATTATTTTTTGTTAGTTAAGTATATTCGTGCATAGAAAATACACATTTTTAGATTATCCATATTTCCAATCAATATCAAATATTTCTTTTCGAATTTTAATCATCATTTGATTTCTTTTATATCCTAATTTATAATAATTTAGTATTTTATGATTTATTGTATTATTGATTTATGTATTTATTTTGAAAAGTATTCGCAATTCTGTCGTCTGATGTCGTCTTCTGCAATGAACGATGAGACAAAAATATATTTTATGAAGTCTGGATTATATCGAGCTGAACATATCTCAATGCATTTTTACTAAATATATCGTGAATATATGAATTATAAAATATATGTAGTAAAGAATAATATCAATACATATTTCACTTAAGATATTTCATGAATTTCGTAAAAATATGTTAACGCATTACACCCTAATATAGTTTAATATGTGGCTTTTCCATTTTCTAATAATCCATGAGGGTATACTATTTTTATCTGCCATGAAATAAAAATAAACGTAATTGCAGTTATTGCTAGAGATCGCTCAATGACTTTTAACATAGTAAATGACTGAAATCAGAGTTAAAATATAAGAATAGAAATAAGATCAAATAAGAATAAGATCACAAAGATATAAAATAAGATAATATATTATAAGATAATAAAAATAAGATCACAAACATTACTTTCACAGGGCCTGAATGGCTGAGTGGCTAGCGCTCTGGCGCTTGATACCACAGGTTTTGGGTTCGAGTCCCGGAGGTGGCATGGACGTTTGTAGGGGTTCGGAATCCACTTTAAACCGTAGGTCCCGGTCTAACAGGATCGTAGAGCTTTGCGGGGGTATTGTTACTCCACGTGCGTAGCTTCTCTTCAAGCTACACGCATCTCCTGGGTAATGCCAAGTGAGCAACATCTGTGCAGCGCTTGCCTTAAGGCATCAAAGACAATTGTCTAAGTGTTTGCCAGCTGCATTAGAAAAAAAAACATTAATTTCACCACAAACATTTTCTTATAACATAAGGCGCATAAGGCAAAGTGTTTCCAAGAAGAGTTTTTATAAATGTTTCTTTTCAAAACTTTTATTTAAGTGCATAGGTACTTTTACTTTGCTCTAAATTTAATCTTACAAAAGGAACTAAGATATATTTTGTCACCCTGTTTTCCTCAGTACCTCCTTCCGCTTTACACTGCTTTGAAGTTTATAATAATGAGAGGTGTGAAAAGACAAAATGACTTTTCAACAATAATATCATTTATACAATGTAATTTTAGTCCTTTAAAAGACGGTAATTTGTCTTATAAACAGATACTATTCTTTTATATAAGACATCTATTGTGAATAATAATCTATAATTTTACATAATTATAAGTCATGTAACTAATATTTACAAAATAATAAAGAATAAAAACTAAACATAATATAAATGTATGTATTTTTATGTAGCATTTACCTTGCCAATAATTTAATCGTAGAAGAATCACAGTTTATTGTAACAGCAAAACAAAACAATTATATTGATATTGGCAAAATTAATTAACTATAATTAGAATGCAGCATGGATGACCCCTGAGAGGATGAATGAAGAGCCTCATAATACATCATCATCGCCTTTAGGAAATTTTGCAAATGATCCTAGTCTACGGTTAGATACAATATATACTCTAGACCAAGCATTACTATTAAATGAAGATTAATAAGTATTTCAGTATGCAATAGATATAATGTGCAATGGTAAGATCTGCTTGCGAAATGTACATTGTTAATCGCACATCAGTTCATTGTGCAACACTTTTCAAATGATATATGGAATGCCCTTATAACTTTTTAAATTTTCTTAACAAAAGTGGTATCTCTGAAAAGGATCAAAAGGAACTATTTTATTGGGCAAATTAGTTGGCTGACAAAAATTAATTAACTTAGAAATTAGTTAATTTACCTGCAACTCATTGGACATTTTTAATTAAGAATTCAAGATTTTTAACTCAATTAATTCATTGTATATTGATTCCTAGTTTTTTTTAATTACCAGTACTTTTCTGGTCTAACACGTATGCCAAATATTATGTGCAATAAGTTCTCTGAGATACTTCAATTTTTTGGAAATTTGCAGGAATGCAAGAGAAGATTGTTTGGTTAAACCAAATTATGTTGCTCAAAACTTTTCTTATTTCATGGTTAGATTAAGTAATCCCACTTCTTTGGCCTGTTCGTTAATTGTTTATAAATTACACGATGGCAGAATGAATGCAAAAATAGTACACCAATATAAATATTCTTTTGAAAAATTGAAATTTTATGTATTTCTATGATTGCAAGAGTAGTGCACCAATTGAGAAACTCTTGCAATTAATCGAAATTTTTCACGGATTGTAGTATCTGAAAGCTGATATTTAGAGTCTATTCATTTTATACTTGTAAATCCTGGCAGAGATGCAATAATACTGCGTTTGGTATCTCACCTCTGTACTTTGTTCTTTCTCCAAATCCCCGAAATTTAAATTACTTTATTTTTGTTTTAAAATGAATTTTTAAAATAAAAATGGTACAAGTTTTTTTGTTTATCATGGAGTTGAAAGTTAATGATTATTATTTTTTTCTATGCAAAATAAGAGTTTTAGCTTAGCAGGTGCTTAATATTAGAATTATTTTTAATCAGTAATTATTAAACATGTTAAAAATATTTTTAAACGTTAATATTAAAATAAATTTGTTTGTCATTTATTTTAATACCTACGTATTTTCCATAAAATTTCAAAAATTAAGGAAATTATTTATAGTGGTACAACCTGTATAAATATTCTTTGTATATCAATGCAAATTTCCTTAAATTACATAACTTTCTTTTGCTACATCTAATTATTGATTAAAGACAGGATTGCCCCCCCCAATTAATTTAAATTGTATTTTTTAAAATAAAATATTGATTAAACAATCTAAGTTAAGAAAAATGTAATGAAACGTATATATAAAACTAATATTTTTTTTGATTTCATTATGTTAGTTACCTAATAATTTAAAAAATGCACGTATAACTTATAAAATCACTATTAATAAAAAATATATTTGAAATATAGTTGCATTTCAATAATAAAATAGCTTAATATTCGTATAAAACACAATGTTTAAAACGCAATCTTTGTTTCTCTTTTCATATTTAATATAACACTTATAAAACTAGTTCCTTATAAAATTGACTAAAAATCGCTCTATTGCTCGTTTTCAAAGAACATAAATTATTATGGTAAAATTAAGGACTTGTTTAAAACATCTGTACATTGCTAACTAAATTTATTTAATTAACTTATGTTAATATTATCTTTACCAAGTTAAAATTCTTTTAAATAATGTGTTTTAATTTTTTATTTATTTCAGGCAATTAAAATTTAATTAATTTATATTTCTGACGTTTCAAACTTACTTTAATATTTCTAAGTTTAATGAACACTTTTGTGGACTTAGAATTAATGTTTCATTTAATACCATTAAATGTACTCATTTATTATATATTTAATTAAGCATATCTGTTTAAAAAACTTATATAATTTAAAATGCACATTTGAAATGTTTCTATACATATAATAGGAATAAAATATATAAAAAATAAATATATTAAGCATAAATTATTTTATTTGGAAAAATATGTATTGCCACATTCATAATCATTTATCTAAGGATACACCGTTGCGATTGCTAATTATTTACTACTAAAATAAATTATTGGAATAATTACAAATTATTTTAGTATTTTGTGAAAGTAAAGTATTTTGCAATTCTTCCTCTAGAAGGAATTAGATTTTTACTTAGCAATGCAATGAGAATTATTAACAATAAAATTTCTCAATAATATTATAGTTATATAGGTAATAGAAATAATTATATAAATATAAATAATTATTATATAGTTAATATAAATGATTCAGAAAATTTCAAATGCAATAATAATTTTAATAAATTATGTATGATACATATAATACGCAAAGTAATAATTAATAATGTGCATTTGAATCTATATTATTATAATTAATATCCCCTTGAATTCTTGAATGAATGATACCATGTATTAATAATATTAAAATGTCAAGTTTTTAAATATTACATTGAGTTAGTATATAAAATTATATACCATGTTTACAAATGAAATGAGGCCAAAAATATCTAACAAATTTAAATTGTCAAAATGCTCGTTAACTTTAATAAACTACAAATTTTAATGATATGAAGCTATTATTCTTAAGTTCTTTTATAAGTAAAAATTTATTTAAGTTATTTTAATTTTTTAGCTTGTAGATATTATGAATGTATATGTTTCATAATAATTTTATTTAATTTATAACAACATTTATAACAACGATTATTAATAAATTATTTCATCCAAAAAAGAAAAAGTAACATTAAGAATTATTCAATTACATTATTTTTTGATAATTTTTTATTTAATCTATCAATGATCCGTGCAGTTTACATTCTGAAGTATAATATTTGTATTATATTTACAAATTTACAAAATTAAAAATATATATATATATATAATAAAAAAGGATTTTAATTTACGTATTTATGTATTGGAGAATTTTTTTCTTATTTGCATTTTATAAGCATCTAATTAATTTTTTTTAATAATTTTTAAAATATACAAATATATTAACTTATTAGTTCATATTTATGGATATTATAGATAAAAAAATATTAATTGATATAAAATTATATTTAAAATTCGTAGTATTGCCACATAAAAACGCTATCACAGATATAATCAGATATTAAAAATTTAAATTATCTAAATTAAATTTTAAATAATTTAAATTATCTAAATTAAATTTTAAATAATTTAAATTATCTAAATTAAATTTTAAATAATTTAAATTTTTTTCACTTGTGGTATATTAATTTAATTTTCAGTGATATAAAAATTCTTTTGGTGGGTCATTGACTAATTTTATTATCCGATGCTCTGTAAATAAATAATAAAAGAAATAAACAAATAGGATGCATTCCGTGCATTTTGTTTTTAAAGAACACATTACATTAAATTATTTTTTTTTTTAAATTTACTTGGGATCTATGCCTTATTCTATAATAATCATACTATATCACACGCATATATTGTGATCAATAACAAATTTCTAACTGAAACTAAAAAAAAAATTACATCACCAACGACAATTTTCTTTACTGTTATTCGCTGCGGAAATTCATTATATCTCAGATATGTTTGATTAATGTCTTTACACAAGTTCTCCTTTTATTTTGTTTCTTGCAAAGAGTTATTTTGAGGTGATGTATCTTTTCATATTTCATAGGTTACTTTTCTTGTAAGAAATAACTAAAAAGCATTAATTGTATAGACCGGCAAATTATCACTTTTGGCTTCTCCGTGGGTAAAAATTGGAACATAATATATTTTGTATAATATATAAAGCTTCTATGAGATGAGCGACTTTCATGGTAAATGAAAATTACGAACCAGCATTCCCCTTTTTTAATAGTTTTAGTATAGCTTACTATGGTAAAACACATTTCCAAAAAGCAAATTAATTATTTATAGAATGTGTTTTGATTCGTAATTGTTTAACTAAATTATCGTTAAATTTAAGGTGCTTAATAAGTAGGACTATATGATTATTGTGCTGCATAAGCATTTTGTGATTACAGATAATAGGTGGACCCACAAATGATAGATGGTTTAATAATAATGCTTTTCAGCAAATATAAATGAAATAACAGCATCAAAATGCAGTATCAAATGCATTATAGCGGTAAAATTACACCTAACGCATCACGCCAATTGATTTTCAAAGTATTTGAGAAAATATCATGAAACTAAATTATATATCCATAATAACGTCTTTAGTTTACATGTTCAAAACAGACAGAAAATTTAATTTGGTTGTTATATTAATGTATGGAAAAGTTTATCCCATTACATTTTATTTATAGTTTATCCCATTACATTTATTGTGCGTTAGTGCAACACACATCAGCTGAATGCATATAATTAAAAAGTTAATTAGTGATATTAATTAGTACTAAGAGATCTTTATTTACCCAGTACAATAAACCTTTGTTTCAGCAAGATCTTTTGATCCAATAAAAATGCATATTTGTATGTCCTATCTTATACTTCCTTTCATGGATTTTTCATTGATTCATCTTTAGAGTTTACAATAACTGAAACTCTAAAGATGAATATTAAAGAATTAGACTTCTTATTAAAAGCTGTTTTCATGTATGCATGATTCTAGGTATAACTGTTTACTTAAGGCTATTGAAATCCTAGTTTCAAAGCTAATATGCTTGTTTTGATATACCGTATACTTTATGAACATTGAACTTTCTACAGAATATTTTTTATCCCAAATGATAATATTTAAAAAACAAAATTTAGTTCATCGATGTTAACCAGCAATAATATTCTACATTAATGAAATTTTTTTTCTAGTAAATTAAACTACTTAGAATAATGTTTTTCTTAATTTTTATTGATTTTTGTAACGATGTTAACCAACAACACTGAAATTGCATTCACTGAGAGTAAAAAACAAAACCCAATTTTTAAATTTTTTACTTGCAGAAAGTCCTTTATATTTTTTTTACATTTTATAGATTATATTATTATATGAAATATACTTTATTAAAAAAATTTATATATAAATTTTATTACTGAATTAATATTTGAAAAACTGTATTATCCAGTGTCATCCACTACAAATTAAAAAAATGTATTTGAAATTGAGTTGATTAAAAATTTTATTAACGATTGAAAAGAACAAGATATATATATTGCAGAAAATTAAAATAAAAATAGTTGGCTAAATTAAGCTTAGCTTAATAAATAGGTTAATTTAAAATAGCTGAATATACAATTATAGAAGTGGCACTATCTAAATTTTGCAACCTAAACTGTTTAATTTCGCGCCGGCACATTCATGTTTTCCTTCATGTGGAAGCAGCATGTTTCTCAACAATGAAATGATAAACTCGTCAATGCTGAACTTCCAGATTATTGAAGTCTATGGGAGGATCTAAGTAAGCAAGTCCTGCGGTATCAAAATACTTAGTTTTCAATCAGAAACTCTGCAGTTTCAGAAATGTGGTATTCTAGTAAAAATATTTTTTAACTAATAATCCATTTTGTTTGAAATGCTCTTTATATATTAAACACTTTTCTCTAGAATGGGATTAACAACCTGTGAAAATATTTGGAAAAATTTGTTAAATTATTTTCTAACATAAATAAAGTAAAATAATTTGAATGTCAACCATTTCCAAGTAATTATGAAAACCTTCTTATTCCATGTTTCAAAGTGCAATTTTTAAATTATTCAAATGTTATATTACAAAACATCCTTTATTTACATAATATTTTATGATTACATTTATATAATTTTTTTAATAATTGCAAATTGATACATGAAATTTCTAAAAGCGTAAATTTTAACACAGAAATTTAGAATGAAATTTGCCCTGATCTTTAAAATACAATAAAATATTATGAAGAAAATGAAAATTTTTGAAAGAAATAGGATACACAATATAGACAGTAGCCAAAAAGGTTTTTCATCCATTCCTCCTCTTCCAATATTTATTCCAATCCGTCATCTCCTGTTGCAGTTCGATATCAAATAAGTCACATAAAACGTCTTTAAATTGTTAGAGGGAAAAAATTTCGGTTTCAGAGAAAGAACACAGCTTTCACTCTTGAAAAGTATTTGATTTAAATCGAAGAATACAGAAGTGAGAAACAGGGGCATTTTAGAATATATCCTTTGTTCTATTCCATTTTAAAAAGATCCAAACTTCTTCAAATTCGATTTTGGGCGATGTGAGAGGCTCCCAAAAGATTGTCTGGTGACGTAAGAGTGCAAAGTCTGCAGTTTAATAATGTTAAACAGATAACAATAAACTTAAGATAATGCTAACTAAAAGCTTCACTTTTTTTTTTTTATATACTTCGGCTTTTGATAGTTTAAAAGAGAAAAATGGAGTCATATTTTGCATCTTATAATCTATTTAAAATGCTACGAAATAAAGGAAAGAATTTATTGTGCCGTCTACTAAAAGAATGTTATAATTTATAAATAAGGGCCATTTATATACGGAGAAATTATCGTTAATGACAATTGTTTGAAATTCTACAAATTAGTTATATAATGTAATATTTGATATTTTATAATTTAGAAAATAGTATGTGCAAAAAATGTGCTAAAATAAATTTTGAATTACAAAAATTTACAAAAACAATGGTTGATTTTATCCAATTGAAATTTACAAATAATATTAAAACTAAAATGATAATTAACATACATTATGGCAAGTTATGAATAAATTTGTGATTTGAAATTCTGCATTAATTTTCAAAGAAACAAAGAATACTTTTATATATATTCATGAAAATAATTTTTAGAATTAAAGGAAAAATAAATAGAAATTATACGACAATTAAATTTGTTTCTGTAATTTTAGAAATAAATGAAATGACAAAACATTGCATTTATCCATAAAACATCCATTTTTGACGTAACTAATATCAATGTGAAAGATCCACTAATTACACGTCTACATTGCATGTTAAGTGAGAAATAAAGAAAACCGAGACTCATTTTCGCTATAGGCGTGCATTATAATCACAGCATGCCAAAATAAGTAGATTTAATACATATTGTCTGTAATGGAATTCTTCCGTTCTTGCAATTAAAAACTCTATGAAAGTTAGCTATTTAAATCCAACAATCATTGCGGTTTAATACAGCAACAACATACAGTCTTATATCCAATCTATGTGATGGAAATGCAATACTAAAATCTACAACTATCCTATTCTATACGTGTTGGAAATGCATGATTCAACAGCAATATGACAGCAATAGTTTCATATAATTACGTTAAGAAAATAAACACAATTAAACATGGGATTAATAATTAATTTAATATTAAATTGAATTTTGATCCCATGTTCCAACAGTGTTGTGTAATTTTAGAGAACAGTTACAACATCATTGCTAGATTTTGTGTTTGACTTGTATAGCGGAAGGGCGGCCTGAAGGCCAATTGGCTAGCGCTCTGGCCTTTGGTATCGTAGGCTTCAGGTTCGAATTCTGGCTGTAGCATGGAAGCTTTTTAGTGGCTCGGAATCCTTGTTAAATTTTAGTTCCCGGTCTAATTAGTCCAAAGTGGGCAAAAAATTACCGTAGAGCGGCAAACAAAATTTTGCTAGGCTAGTTTCAAAGACTTGGTGTTGCAACAATACACATTTACAAAATTAGAAAAACAAGTGTACGTGATATTTGTAAGAGAAAAACAATATATTTGCTTCAATGCATTAAGCAATATCGTTATTTTAAAATGTTTAGTGCTTTAACTTAATTAATATAAAAAGTTAAGCATGTTTTTAACTATTCATTTAGGCATAAATAGAATTTTAAATAACAATTGATTTAATGAGCTTACCACTTTTTGAAATAATTTATTTTCATCGGCACAAAGCGGCAATTTTTGCAATAATCTTTTCCTTTCTAGAAGAAACTTATTGCTTGTTACTACTTGTATTCATTTCTGTCCTCATATAAATCAAGGCAGTTTCTCTTGCAGACTTCGGTAGAAATTTTTTGTTATCCAATGTAAATTTAATATCCATCTTCAACGTTTATAAAAAACTAAAAATCAAAATGAAGTTGTCCAACAAAGCACGATGTTTAATAAAAGACCGAAAAGGAGAATAAATTAAATTCTGTTTTTTTTTAATGAATGATTTACAAAGCCTTTAGTGTCCTTTTTTATTCATGTATTATCTGCATATCATGTTTGAAATACAGATTATCTGTTTGAACGATTTATTAAAAGCGGTGAAATAAATTATGTTAACTTTGGAAACGCAAAGGAAAAAGTATTTTTATTGTTGACATTTAACAACGATAAATTACAATTATCGTCTGTTATTGTTGAATTTTAAGAGTATTATTTCTGCTTCTGAAATGAGTTTCTTTGTTTAGGTTAAAGAAAACAAATTTGCGCAAAATGTTTTTAAAATAGAGATGAATGCTAGATATTAAAATGCAAATAGGCAAATAAAGCTTTATTAAATGAGTATCCTATATTTATTTCTTATTCAATGATTTATTCTATTTCCCTGAAATTATTAAAATATCTAACCGGGAATTAATATATTTTTAAGAAATAAACATTTCAGTCAAGATATTGAAATATCATGGATATTAATGAATAAAAACAGAATGCACAAGGAAGTTTATGTTAATAATTTAAACATTTATAGGCACAACATTACTTCTCTAAATCCACATGTATATTAAAATAATAGCGATATATTCAGTCTATTGAAATTTTAATAGATTTTCTGGTATTAAAAGCTTATTCTATTTAAATTCATTGTAATATTAAACAACATGTTTGATAAGAAAAGTTTAAGCATTATATAAACATCTGGACGTGACGCGTTAATTTTAATAAAATTCCTTTTTTATTGAGATCTCTTACTTCAGAGAAAACTAATAACTTTACTACAAAAATTAATTCAGTATAAAGGTTTTAATTAAAACTCTTTTTTGAATACCCGAGGCACAATTTATACTAAACTCCTGTATTGGAAATTTTTCTGTTTAAAATTCTGATTGTTTGATATCCCATGACGAAGTATTTTAGTGTCTGCGAAAATTTTAAAAATTCCAAATTATATTTATAAAACTAGAATAGCAAAAATTGAAAAATAATATATTTATTTTTAACAATGTTAAAGATTTAAAAGAATTTAATAAGATTTCAACATGCTTAAAATGACAATTTTCAATTTTTAAAATAGAAAAGTTATATTATTATAAAATACATATGATACAGAATCGATTTATTCAACTGAATGTCGTTGAACATCAAATGAAGTTTTGAGGGCATTTTTGTGTTATTTATTTATTTATTTTAATTGTTGTTTTTACATCAAAAATCTGTAAGTTTATTGAAACCAAACAAATCTTTTCTTTAAAATGAAATTTTTTTTCAATTTATATTAAATTAACATTTTATTATTGTAATTTGTTCAAGCAATATTTAAAGTCTATTTAGTTAGAGAAGTTCTTTAACAAATAAAATTTTTCACTGAAATTTGAACCACTGAATTTTTATAATTATTTATAAGAATATAAAGCTATTAAATCGTATAAATGTTAAAAAAAATAACCTTAAGATCTAAGCTATATAGGATTATATAGAATTCTCAGAATGGAAATGAATTTCCATCTATAAAGTTTGCTGTCATTTTAGAACAGTAAAAGATTAATTTGTTTAAAGAAAATCTTTTTTATTGCAGAATAAAGCCCATAGATATTTCTCTTAAATTCAACATTAAATATTTTTCTCAACAAAAAGAAATTTAAAAATACTTTTATTTGTTAGGATAAACATTTTAATATATGTGCCATTTTTTTCTTAACATTATATTTTTAAAACTTTTCTATATACCTTAAAATAATTAGATTAAATCATTCTTAATATATTTTTAAAATTTAATTGACATCTTTTTCATTAATAATTACGATTTCTTCGTTAACTTTCATGTTTCTTTTATTTTAAGATTATTTTTATGAAATCTGACACATTACATAAACATATTTAATGAGGTTTAAACAATCGAAGTCTTTTAGTGTAGTATAACAATATATTTTTTTAAATCTTTAGTCCTAAATTATTTTTATCTATCTAATTATCTTTCTAAAAAGCAAAAAATAGATTTATATTAAATTTAAATATAATGAAAAAAGCTAAAAATAATATTAAGATAAACTTTAACGAATCATTTTTTTTCCAACTAAAAATATTATAGAAAAAAAATATTAATAAATTTGTTTTAATTTTGAAAAAAAAAATCATTTAAATTAAAGAGCCTCATACCTTTGAAACAATTATCTTGCATTATTAGTGACATCTTTTAAATTCTTGATTGTGCTCTTTAATAAGCGATACGAAAGAAAAATTGTCAACTTTATAAAAGAAAGAATGTGATTAATTAAATCTTTAAAAACATTAATTACATTTTTTTATTTCTTAAAAAAATTTCTACGAATGTGGAGGTGAATATGACTAAAGATAAATTATAAGAAACGCCGTTTTGATTTTTTCTAGCTGTTGTTTACTGACTTGTGAATAATCTTAAAAAGAATAAATACAGCTATACCATATTGCACAAAAAATGATTATTTAAGATTCTTTGAAAAAATATCAGTGCCTTTTTTCTAGATAATATTTTTTTATTCTTATAAAGACTAAAATAAGTTATGAATTTGAATAAAAATGTGACTACAATAACTTTTTTAAAAGCTTTTTTTTACGGTTAAGGACAATCAGAAAAAATTATGCCCAATGTTTTTCAATATGGTAAATGAAAACTTACAAATTGCCTTCAGTAAATTTATTGATTTTCCAAACTTATTATGTAAAACTATTTAAATTTATTATCATGTTTAAAAACTTGTTTTTTATTTACGAATTGCCTTCAGCAAATTTATCAATGATGACATTAAAAAAATTATAATATGAAACCTCAAATTTATGTGAAAATCAATGTTAAGAAATTCGTCACGTCATCTAAGTTTATTCACATCTCAAAACAGTAATTGCAAAGCGCATCATCAACAGTAATCGAAATCTGTTCGACTTCAGCACTATTTCAAGAATGCCATAAATCGCTTGACTCGTGGCACAGCGGTAATGAGCGTAGCTAATACGTCGAATCAATCAGGTTCGTATTCATTTACAACATTCGTTTCTTTGAAAAATGAGGTGACATCCGACCGTTGCTGTCAATGTTCCGGATAGGAAATTTCCGGGATTTTTGTTACTAATCGGCATACTAATGCTTATGGAACTGTGAAAATGAATTTTTTTCTTTTAACTTAAATGAATATCATTTCGATGTCCCTTTTTGATAAATTTGTAATTTGTATTATTTAAATATTAAGATATAATTTTATGTTTACCATAAATAACTTTTTGAAATATTTTACAAATTCTATCATAAAATTTCTCTCTATTTAAATATTGTGATTTAGATTTGCATAATGGATCTAAATAAAAAATAATTATTTTCAAAAATAAATAATATTGAAAATTAAGTTCAGAATGTAATTTTTGTAATTATCATTGTTATTGCAAAAAGGATGCTTTGTTTAATCTAGAAAAAGTGTGATTTAGATGATTGCCTTCAAAAAATGTTATCAAGGTGAAAAGTATCCAATTTCCTTTAGACTATATTCCAGTTAGCAATATTCTTTGACTTGTTTGTCACCACTTTTGCTTATGATTCTTCACTTTTATCAACATTTTATTTATCTTTGTCTTATAATACAATCATATAACCTGATTGAAATGTTCTTGACGTATTGTTAAGCCTATTGTTTTTTACCTGTCTTTTAACCTATCTGATATGTTAAATTTAACTAAATCATGTAGAGCCATTTTATGTAGGTGTGTTTTACAACTCCTCTAATTTTGGAAAAACGTTATTTGGAAAAAAAATAATATTAAAATATATTTATATATATATTTATATATATACTATGCCAACGGTGAGCAAATGTGGCTCTTTCTATGTTTAAATGCGGCGGTGTAGAAAGTTTTCGTATAAAATATAATATAAAAATTAAGTCAGAAACATTTAAACACCTTCCACATTTAAATGCAATTTTCTTTAATATTGAAGATGATAAAAATGAATATCAAAAATTTTGAAGAACTGAGATCAAACTTTAAAACTACATTTACAGATCTGAGTAATTTGAAATTCGTATTTTTTGTAATTCCATTTGCAGTTCGTATCTTTCAAGCCCGTTTTCCAGTTTCTGATTTAATACTATCAGAACCCAGTATTGCGAAAAACATGGTACTAGAAATGAAGAGTATTGAGGTATTATAAATTTAACCCAAATCTCTTTCCTGATGCGCTCTGACTGGAAATTATTTGTAAAACCAGAACATCCTAACTTAAAGAAAGCGGCTTGATGACTTTACGGTACAACATATACTGTGAATGTTTATACTCGTCTCAGAATATATTAATAATAATAAACATATTCTGAGATAATACACATTCATATATACATATTCATGTTCTGTTTATTATTCATATATTATAAATAACAAATAGATATCCTAAAAGAATATTGAAAACCAGGAAATCGCCCCAAAAACCAGAAATAATTTTAAAAATTAAAGTCAATTATAATATCAAGATAATAGCTTCATAAAGGAACATTAACACTCAGTAAATTATAAGACATAATATTTCTGCACTGATGACTGGATCCTATATACCTGATGTTCTAAGTGTATACGTCCTGTCCGAAGGCTTTCAACTATATACCTGGATAAGAAACACTCAAACACATACGTATGTGTGTAAGACGATCATAATGCACAAAAATGCTGAATAAACAGATAAAATAAACATCCCTGCAATTAATTTTAAAGCATTTTAAATGTTTGGAAAGCTTAAAAGATTTTTGTTCTTTTAGGATAGAAAAAAATTAACAGAATCTTGTTTGCTTTGAGAGTTTAAATTAATATTTGATTAAGTTTCATTAGATGGGTATATTTTAAAAATAAAAAAAATTTACAAAGCAAATATTTGTTCACTTAACAGCACAGATATATTTTTTTAAATGATTAGAATAATTTTCTTATTTATTCTAGTCGTTTAATCAACTTGCGTTTGCTAAAAATTTAAATAAGAAAATACACCTTTTTTTTCACACTAAAAATATGAACTTGTCGAAACAATGTTACTGCAATATTTTATCTTCGATATTTCAATGTGCTATGTATTATAACTGTGTGAATATAATATTATAATCGCTAATAGCTTGTAAATGTTTTGGGGTGATAATTTATAATTTATATTAAATAGAAATGCTTTAACAATTCCAATCGAAATTCCCTTTATTTTATAAAGAAATGCACGATTTTATTATTTATTCATTTTAAAATTAAATCACTTAAATATAATCATAATCAAACTAAATATGATTAATATAGATAGTAAGCATACAAAAAACCAGTTACTTTTACACATTGCATTATTAAAGATAAAATCTCACAATTATTTTGAACTCTTATTCATATATTTCTTCTATCACATATTGAATTCTGTCCTCTAGATTTCCTTCTATATGGATTTATCATACTTTTAAATGGCCATTAGTAACTCCTGTTTAACTAATGAGAAAAGTTTGAATGAATATTACTACAAAGTGTGTCTAAAACATAATAAATCTATGATCGGAAAATTTGTGACGTGGCGTCATTCCAAAAAAAATGATCCAATCAGTTTCCTTTATGCTTGCCACTTATTTTGATTATTTTAAACCTGTGCTCTATAGTATTTTTTATTATTTTCATGACTTTTAGATTGGCAAATGACTTATTATTATACTGATCGCTTATTTTAACAAGCATGCCAAGAGAATTGGCCTGTAAAATTACTTAACCATTTGCATCAATCATTACGGACACCAGTTATTGAACAAAATCTAATATATATTCCAGTAATAAAAGACAATTGACCTCTATTGAATATTGCTTTAGAAAATGGACATTAAAATAGCAAATTCATTTTGGTTATAATAACGACACTTACACTCTTCGATTGTTTATGAAATGTAATTAAAGATCAATTAAGTTTAAACGAAATTACTAATTTAATTTCTTTCTAGGAGATAAAATAATATTAATTTTCCAATATCTCCTAGAAATTTTTGAAAAAAAGGAAAAAATCTGAGATTTGTTAACAATGACATTTATATTATATAAGTAAATAACATCATGTATTAGTTGTATGATAATAAATAAATTTCACGCTTACATTTTGTTTGCAATTTTTAAGTGATAAATTTTACAATGTAACTTTGATAAATACACTTCTATTTTATATTTAGATATTAGTTGCTTATTATTTTTTGAATCCTAAAATTAAATTAATTTATCGCATTTTAATACATTCATGATTGTGTTTTGAAAAACATTTTTATTCAGATCAATAAGAAGAACGTGTAATGCATTTAATGTACAGATAACCAATGTTTATAATCACCCTTATAGTTATACGATTTTATCAACTAAAATTCTTTAAGAACACTCATTCTAATTAATCAAGCTACGAATACATTGTAAAATTACATTATATGTTTTATCTATAAACATAAGCCTTGCTTTAAACCAATTATATGAAAGTAGAATGAATCTAAATTTGGAATCAGTCGTTTAATTAATCTCTTCCATTGATGAAAATAGGCCCATAAGCCAATAAATGTAACTATTCACAAACGCAAATAGATTAACAAGAAATTAAGAAGAATCGTTAAACAGGGATTATTTGCTTCAAAAAATTGACGCGTAAATTATTTAGGGTTGGAAAATTTTAAATCCTTTAATTACAGCTTCAAGTTTTTGTTCTTTATGAGGATTAGTTAGAGATTCCTTTAACAATAGCACCATTTTTTCTTCATGAATTCTTAATTGTCGTATTGCAGATGCAAGGCAGTAAAAGATTGATGACAAAAAAGATTGGTTCAATGTACATATTAAAATGCTTCATGGAAAGTTAGATTCTGTCATTATTTGTCAAACATTGTTCTATTTGAAAAAAAAATATTCAGTTTTAGTTTATTAAATTTTTAGGAAAATCAATATTATGTGTAAGGAGTAATATTAATTTATGGACGTTTCCATGCATTGTATGGGAAAAATATTAAAAAAAGAGATATAACTTTAAATAGGAATATATTTAATAACTTATAACTCTACCAAATTATATTTGAATTGCAAAAGATTATATTTATTAATTAATTAGTTTGATGAAAGTGAGCTGAGTTTTTATAAGATTTCGATGTTTTGCATAAAAAATTATTGATATTTTGGCAAAAATGATTTTTTTAAACTTTTTCGAAAGGAAATTGAATAATCTATTTAATATTTTTATTAACAATGGCTTATTTTTTAATTAAAATAATTTAGATATGATATTGTGCTTTTTATATTTTAATTTCAACCTACTTATTTATAATAATATTTATTTACTTATTATCCTATATTAATAATTTTACTTTATTTTAGCTACTTTTTGAATGACAATATTTAAGAGAAAAATAAAAAGACTTATATTTTTTATTAATTTTTGCGAATTGTGTAACTTCTTTATATTGTTTCAACAAACAAATTTATTTATATTGGGTGCTATCTAATATGCACAACGCCAGACCATGTAAGCTGATAGGAATTCAAATAAAGAAATTTTATTATATTTAAAAGGAAAATTCTTTAATATAGTTTATGCCATTTAATATATATAAATAAGAAAAATAAGAAAATATGCATTTTGTAGAAAGGCAAATTTTATTTTATTTTAAAAGAGAATAAGATTTGAAGAAAGACTTGGAAGTCTCTTATATAGAGGAATATTTTCGGGAGCACGACATGTAATAACATAATGTTTTTGTTTTTTTAAATCATTATATTTTATAACTTTTACCAGTTTTTCTTACAAAATTTATTTTTGATTAAAAAAAATTATCACAATAATTTTTAGAAAAACAAATATTTCATTATTTTTTTATGTAGAAACGTAAAAAAACTGAAATATAAATATGCGCATACAGAATTATATGTTTGTATAGTTTTATTCATCAATACTATTATTAGACCAATTATGATTGTATCTTAATTATGCTTTAAGTTTTTAATTTACTAATTTTTCATTTCAAAAAAATGTCAAAAAATTTTTTCAAAAATAT
>BPLR01014673.1:0-131782 GCA_021605095.1 Caerostris extrusa
TAGAGAATTTTTTTTAAAAATTAAATAATAAATATAAATTAATGATAAGTAAATCGCAGTTAAATAAAGTTATGAAACCTTGATTGAAATGAATAGTGATTGAAAAAGGGGATTTAATTTCTTTGGTTTGTGGAGATGTCTGTTTTTGAATGGAGATTTTTTGAAAAAATTTTTAGAAGTCATTGCGTTGCTGTTATGCGTAATGTGAACCTATGAATGTATTTGAATATTTTGTACTGTCTTGTATGTAGGCTTAATATAAAAATAAGTGGGTGTTTATTTTTTTTTTTTCTTTAATTATCTAGAAATTTACAATTTTTAATAAATTAAAAATATCTTACATGGAGCTCTTTATACATATGAATAAAATAAAAGCTAAGTGATTATACATGTATTGGCTCTTTTCTTCTCTATACTTCTTTATCTCAAATAATAAATTTAGCTTGTTTCTAAATTTACTTAATCTTCGTAGAGATGGCGCCACAAGCACGAAGCGACCTGAATAGGAAATAAATGAGTAGCAAATATGAAAACTATGAGATCCGTCGATGCTTCGCTATTGATGAATTTAAGTAAATATTTGAATTGAACCTAAATACAATTTAAGGATTCTATATCATTTATTCAATTAAGATAACTTTAATTGAATTGTATGTGATAATTATTATTATTATTTTTCTGTTTATTGCTGTCTTATTTTTGATATTTTTTCCTTTTTTTTCTACTTTTTGTTAAATTATATGGTTGAACACAAAAAATTTTAATTTTGTAGCGTTTTGTTCATTATCTTATTGTATTCCGTGTTTCGTAAAATTTTTTTTTTTTTTTTTTTTTGAGCACCAATCGAAATGTGTGAAAAATTACAGTCTTCACTTCCACAAACAACAGCGCTACCTATCGGATGTTGTTCAAGCCATTCTCTAAACCAGGGATGGGCAAGCAAACTTTTTCGGTCGCGGGCCAAAAATCGAAAAAAAAAAAAGTTTGGCGGCCAAGTTAAATTTTTTTCTAAAATTTTAAAAACAATATACAAGTATTACAATTTAAATATGTTAATGAGATGAATGAAATTGCCATTTCATTTTGAAAAGTTTTCTTACATTGTGGTTCAAAAGTGAGATGTACTGATTCCAAGGAACGAGGCTAAATGCTCATCTGTCGAGTCTACTTCTGAAAAATTCTTTCTAAAGGTTCATAGTTGTTGTTCATATATATATAAGATGAAACAAACATAGCACTGATTTTTCTGGCATGTAGATATTAAATTTGGGAAACTTACTTTCGATAATGATTTATAAAACTTTAACTTTGGCATATTTAGAAACAACTGCTTGAGATGGAAATTGCAACTTACGTTGAAAGGGTAAAAAATATCCAATTCTGTTTGAATGGCACTGAAATCTTGAAATCTGCGTTCGAACTTAAAATGCAGTTTTTTTCAAGCCATCTTCATAATTCTTAAGCTTCTCTTCATTTACTGAGGGTATTGAATTTAACCTCGGGAAATGAGACAAGTCGTTCTTAGGGTAGCTGCCCGAAGAAAACAGATTAAGTTTTAGTTTAAAAGTCGGTTTATTTTTAGTCGATTTATATTTTGTAGAATAAAAAAAGTAGAAAGTAAAAAAGAATCATCAGTCCTTTGAAAAGGAAGAAAAAAATATTTAATCAAAGTAGAAGGAGATGGATATATGTATATATTTCTTTTAATTTTGCCTCGGACCCAGCAAATTAATATTCTCTCCGCGTGCCGGATAGAATCTTCAACAGGGCCGTAGTTGGCCCATCCCTGCTCTAAGCACTCATGACACTAATGAAAACAAACTGTGAAATTTTCAGCGAAAATCCGGTTTCCGGTAGTTTTCAGTCTATAAGGAACACTATACTAACATCGCATTTTATTTATACAGATTACAGACGGAGAGGGAAAAGGCTGGACAAATGAATAAATACAAAAAAATAAAATACAATAAGCCAATAAAATAAATAAATGAATAAAAAATTACTTTTGATTAAAATTTAAGTTGGTTTTTGAAGATTTAAATCTTTATTTTGAATTTTTACTTTCAAACGTTTCATTTTTTAAAGGCATTTAAAATAAGCCTAGAAAAATTCACCAACTTTATTTAATTATCTTTGTTTGGCAAAGTAATATCTGAAAAATATTTGTCCCTAAGAATAATAACGTCTGAAAATTAACATTTACCTTCTGCAATACCTAAATCAATCAGATTCAATAAATAAAATTCCTGGTAAGCCGTAAAAAAGAAGTAAATATTAATTTGTGTTATGTCTTATATATTACTAAATGAACAGAACTCTAGATTAAGTCGTTAAATCAATAGTAAGGCATGATAAAAAAAGAAAACAAAATGCAGCTACAATACAGAAAGTTCATGGCGCAAAGAGCAAAGTTATCAAAAAAAAAAAGGCACGTAATAATGGTAGAAATCGTTCAAAGGATACCAATAATTGTATGATTTCTGCCAAAAGCTTAATCCGACTGTCGAATTGTTGATACGAAGCATTCTGTCAGTTTCTACCTTATCCACTCTTTTTCAAAACCAACCACCAGATGAAATAAAACATTTCTCCGATAAAGCTTCATTAGATTAAGATACTTAGGAACATTAAATTTCATTTGAGATAAGTGACAAAACATGGGGCTCGGTGGATTGGTTTGGCTTAGTTTGACGCTCAACGGTCACTTTTTTTGCACACTTTGGGCTAATTAGACCGGGACCTATAGTTAACGTGGATTCCGGACCACCAACAAAACATCCATGCCACTGCCGGAACCTGAAGCCTGTGATACCAAAAGGCCAGAGCGCTAACCAGGCCGCTCAGAATCATATGAAGGCGATATGAAAAAATATTATAATTTATATTCGAATTTTATTCAGGCTGTAGCGTTTCTATTTTTTTTTTTTCAATTTTTTATCATCCCATGATAAATCAACACACTAGGAAATCCGAATATCATTCGAACCACTAGGAAACATCCATGCCACCCCCACGATTCGAACCTGCAGCCAGTGCTACCAAAGGTCAGAGAGCTATCTTATGCGGATCCAGTGGAAGCATGCAGTAAGTCTCAGGTTCAAATCCATTTCAAGGCGTCCGTTGATGGCCTGCCATTAAAAACGAGGAGATTTAATCGATGGTGATTTACATAACGTTTATAATAGTCTGGCATAAATGGTCAATCTGCTTGATGGGAATTCTACTGATTTTCTCTCATACGCAATTAGCTCAAAAACTTCTCCTGGTAGGCATTTACTACTTTCTTCACGAAGCTATTAATTTTTCTAATGCAGCTGGCAAATACACCGTGATCTTTTTATGCCGTAAGGGCTGCACCGACGTTACTCACTTTGCACTACCCAGGGGACGCAACTTGAAGATAAGCCACGGACGCGG
The DNA here is from genome assembly GCA_021605095.1 of Caerostris extrusa. Taxonomy (NCBI): domain Eukaryota; kingdom Metazoa; phylum Arthropoda; class Arachnida; order Araneae; family Araneidae; genus Caerostris; species Caerostris extrusa. The sequence continues at coordinate 3,418 of BPLR01014673.1, forward strand.
AGTAACAATGCCCCCGCAACGCTCTACGATACTATTAGGACCGGGACCTACGGTTTTAAAGTGGATTCGAATCACTACAAACATCCATGGCACCACCGGGACTCGAACCCAAATCTGTGGTACCGAGCGCAAGAGCGCTAGCCACTCGGCCATCAAGCTATTAATTAAGTTAGCTTTTATTTAAGTAGGATACAAGCCTATCGATATATACCTAAATTAAATAAATAAATGTTTTTCAAATCAACATTCATATGACAAATAGGTATTACTATTGAATTCCCTGTTAAGAGCTTTTTTTAAAGAATTTATTACAATTTTTAATCTAATACATTACTTTTTACTTCTTTTTGAGGAATACCTCTTTAATTTGATTAGAAATCCAGATTTTTGGCCTAAGGATAAAGAGCACAGCTAGCGTGCATAAGGATTTAGATGAGGGGTGGCCAACCAGCGGCCCGCCTTGAATATTTTTCGGGCCGTGAGTTTTATCGCACTTTTACAAAATATATTTATTTTATAATGGCCAAAGGAGTGAGAACCAATGTATTTTAAAAAATGCTTTATGTGTGCACATATATGTTTTAATTTTGAATCCAGATGGATTCAAAATTAAAACATATATGTGCACAGAATTATGAGAAAGATTATGAGAAAAGATTATGATTATGAGAAAAGATTATGATTATGAGAAAAGATTAACTTTGATTTTAAAATAATATTCTTTAGAATATTTGACCGATATTGCATGTTGCATTTACGATTTTACAGTTATGAATTCGCAGAATAATTAAATTATATTCTGCGAACTCATGATCCACGCGCTTTTTGGAACATCTAATATGCAGGTTCTATGTTTCCCTTTAAGTGACCATCCCCTAGATACGCGTAGTTGATTGTTGATATCAGAGCAAATCAGACTTTTAGCTGAAGTCGTTAGAGCTTTCAGTTCAACTTAAACCTGCGAACTGTTTTTTTTTTTTACGAAAATGAAATTGACCCGACACAAAACACGTTGAAACATAACGGAAGCAATACTAAATAACGATGTTCAAATACCCAAATTGAAATTGATTTGCAAAAGTTAAGTGAAAGAGTGGAGAAACACAAATCGCACTAGTAAAATAAATATCTTTTAATGATTTCATTTTTTTATTTCGTTTATGATTATATATTTTTATATTTCCTTTTAGTGTTATATATTTCTTTACAATGTGCGCTTAGTATTTCATTATTATTATATTATCTATGTTTACAGGGAAGAATAATAGTGAGTACAAAAACAATAACTCATTACGTTTCAATTTTTTTCACTCTAAAAGCATGTATATAGGTGTCTAAATCTAATATAGGGATATATAAATTTATATGCTTCCCACAGAATTAAGGTGCATTTCCAAAGTGGCCCGCAAGATTATTTGAGATGCCCCTTTCACTAACACTTCTAACCTGTATTGTTGCTAAAATTGGTCCTGATTGGTCTAGAAATAAAATTTTACTTAGAAGACATAAAAAGTCATAACATAAAGACCATATAGTCGAAATTAAAAAATCATTTGTAGAAATGCTAATTTACGAAAATCTTGGAAAAAAAAAAAAAAAAAAATCGCGGATCGAGTCATTTGCGTGACAGAAGCATACAAACCTTCGACCTGGTCGGCCTACCTAACCCTTCCTCAATGGTGGTGGCAGATTCAAATGAATGACCTGACATTGCCCGCTTATAAAAGAAAAAAACAATTTTAGTTTTGGTAAATTTTACACAGAAAAAAAAAAAATATCAGTACAGAATTAAAAGTTTGACACTTTAAATAATTCGCCTTAAGCAAAGCAATAATTCCAGTAATTTCTTATTCACATTTATTTTTAATAGAATTGTTAGTTTGGAAAATAGAAATAAAATCTAATACTGCCAAATTTCTGACTAAATTTTTTTTTTTTTTACAATAATTTACCTGGCGCCATCTGAGGCAAAAAAATGTTTTTATTTAATTAAAAACAGGAAACAGGTACTCAAGTTTTTAAGTAGCCTGTCGACTTGCATGGGGCATAGTCTATATACGTGCCAAATATGAAGGCTCTAGTTTCAAAAGTGTGAATTTGTATAAAGGAAAAACAAACATATTAATTTTGAACATAAGATATGGGTTTTTGTGAGAGGCCAGCAGAAAGCTAGTTAACCTCAGAAATATGTGCCAAAATTAAAAATACTCATTGTACTCAAAGTGTTAAAATGTATTGAAATGGCTCATACTACTGTGTCCAAAAAATAAGACTTATTTTCAATTTATATTTCCCGGGCGTATGGTATTTCAATTTTTTTCTTTTTTTAGATTGTTGGCACTATCCTTGACATCTGCGTGAAATTTGACGACAAAATATTCATTACTGTTTGAGTTACGCTTGGCTTTGTGAGACGCTAAAACTGATTCCGGAGATTTTGGAAATGCCTGAATTCATTGAGCAAAGAACTGGCATTCAATTTTGTTTGCGGAAACGTATAGAATGTTGCAGAAGGCATTCGGCGAGCATTTCTATAGCGGAAAGAAATGTTTACAAGTAGTAAAAACAGTTCAAAGAAGGCAGAGAACGCGTTGAAGACGAAAACTCCTCGGGTCGACCACCAACCTTAACCGACGAAGCTCACGTCCAAAAAATTAAAGATTGGGTGCTTGCAAACCGTCTATTTACAATTAGAGGCCTTGCTGATGCTGTTGGAATTTCAAAAGGATCGGGGAATTCCATTGTGGGTCTCAAACGCGTCAAGTCTCGATTGGTACCGAAATCACCGAATCAACTCATACTGCATTGATTCTTCGTGACTTTTTCGCCAAAAATGAACCATATCGTTCCACAACCACCGTATTCACCTGATTTAGCATCGTGCTACTTCTGGCTATTCCTTAAGCACAAAAGGCTACTCCGGGATGCCTTTTGAGTCGATTGAAGAGACATTTCAAAAATCGCCGGAATCAGTTTTAGCATCTCACTAAGCCAAGCGTAACTCAAACACTAATGAATATTTTGACGTCAAATCTCAAGCAGATGTCAAGGACAGTGCCAACAACCTAAAAAAAAAATTGAAATACCATGTGCCCCGAGAATTTTAAATTGAAAATTGGTCTTACTTTTTGGACACAGTAGTAGGCAGTAGCCTATATACATGCCAAATTTCACAGCTCTAGATTTAAAACAGTGTATTTGTATAGCGGACAAACAAAAATAATTTATATATATATATATTATATATAAGAATAAATATGTTCTGAAAGACTGAGAAATGTCAGTATTTGCGTATTCGTGAGGCGCCAATTTACATCATAAATAAAAATGGAGCCAAATCATCGCCAATCATAATATAAAGAATTATGATGTTTTGTTTGGATCACAATAAAAAGTTCAAATCCTTGACACTCTTGTGCCTATTTTACTTGCTAATCTGTTAATGAAAATGCATTGATGAACCGAAGCTAGTTTATAGAGTAAAGCTATTTTGAATATTTTAATTTATTGTAAAGTAATAATAACTATTTAAAAGTTATTATTACTTTATTTCACTATGTCACCATTAATTTATCCTATGTTACTAAGTAAAATAATTCTTGGACTCTTTTGTAATAATTCATGTTACATTCTGTTAAACTTTTTTTTTTTTTTTGCGCCAATCAAAAAATTTGGCGACTTTGTTTCATCGCCAACCGTAAAATTGTCAATAGAAAATGGGTGCTCTGTTTCATCAGAGATATGCACATACGCATAAATACGTCAGAAGGTATAAAACTGATTGAAATTAATAAAAAAAACATCACTTTCCGTTAGCAAGACGCCATACAAAATACATGATAGCAAGATATGGATTTGGCGCTAATCGCACCAAAATTCGGGACTCTATACATAACGATTTGCAACATTTTTGCATTTGACATAAAGTAGCTTCCTTCTAACGGAAATACGATGAGAAAAATTAAACGGAACCAAAATATATTGAATTAAATTAAGGCAATTCTGATTGAATAAATATTAAAATCATCGGAATGTATGAAGCAAATAAATGAAATTTTAAGAAAGTAAACAAAATAAAAAAAGTAAATAAAAATAAATCTACACTAAAATAAGAAATTCATATTAATCATTTTCTTATGAAATGCATAGCTTAATAATTTCTTTAAACTGTTATTAATTAAAATAATGAAAAATAATAATAATTTTTAATAATGAAAGTTTTCGATAATTAATGAATTTTCTAGCAATAATTTACCAATGAAAAATTATTTAATTATAACGACACTTATTCATAAAGCTTTAATTATAACTCTGTTGAAAAAATTAAAAGCAAAACTTCAAGAAGAGGGCCACTTTAAAGTTTATGGAAAACACTTTAATTTTTTTTTTTATTATGCAAGCATTACATATATTATACAGAACTCTTGGTTAATACAAAAAAAAAAAAAAAAAAAAAAAACCGAAAATCATAGATTTAAATTTGATTCACAATTACAGTTCATTCCGAGAACAGAGATTTTCAGAGTTCAGAGTTTCAGATACATGAAACCACAAAGAGCTCACTTTGGAAACAGGCGGAAACTCCGTTCTGTTACTGTTACTATTCAGTCACTTCAGAGAGAAAAAAAGAAAAGCAACACTGTTTATCGACTCTTCGAAGAACTCTCTCCTTTTTTTTCGCCAAAAACCTCCCCTTAAAAAAATCCGTCAAGATAGGGGAGGAGGGTTCCACTTCCCCTCGCTTCTCATTGGAGTAGACATTTTCTCAGCTCATGATCGCTCACCCATCACGATGGAACAACTCATAATATAGTCCATATTCCATCTGTAATTGTTTCAACCTGTGAAGGCAGCGCAGTCATTTCCTAATTTCATGAGGTCTCATTATAAAGGGGAGGTGATATTACCATACACATCTTTGAAATATTATTAATTTGTGAAAGAAAAAGAAAACAAAAATTCGTCTGAAAATTACCTTCAACAGTAAATAAGACCAATCTTAAATTATACATTTTATAAAGTGTTTCGTTTTATAAAGATCTGTTGTCCACTTTAAGTTTTGCATTTTATTTTTAACACAGAAAAAAATTTTTTTTTTTTTAGTCTTAGCAGTCTTTGAGACCAGCACTTGAAGTATTAATTCTTACTGTTCTTTCACGAATTAGTCAATCAGTTTTCTTGGATAAATTCGCGTCAAAGCTGAAATAAAAATTTTCACCGCTGTCACATTGATTTTCGAATTAACTATCTGACTTTACTTTTTTGACTCCATCCGTTTTGTATTCGTATGTGAATTGTTCCTTCGTCTTTGTAATACAGTTCCTCGGCGATATTGGAATATTTTAATCATTTGTAACTCTTAAATGTAAGACTTCTCTTATTCTTAAAATAAAACAAGTAATATATATATAAAAAAAAAAAAAAAAGTCAATTCCTACTTTTTTTTCATTCTATTGCAGAAAGTCCTTTCTAAATAATTTTCATTCATTTTTTTAAGTTTATCTGGCGCCCTCTATTGGTAGATACATGCAACTTAAATCTAAAAAAACTAAAATGAATGAATTAAACTTAATTACTGAATTGATATTTGAAAAAACTGTATTCACATCCAGTGTCATCCACAACAAGTTCAAAAAAAAAAAAAATGTATTTGAACTTGAGAGGATGAATAAAATGCATTTATGAACGATTGAAAATTTGAACAAGTCATATATAGAGAGAGTGTGAGCTAATAGAAGGAATTAAATAAAGCATAGAATAAAAAAGGAAAGTCTGGTAAATTTGATTTTTTTTTTTTTTTTTTTTTTTTAACAAAAATTGTATTCTTAGATTAAATAATGTTTATAAAGTAAAAAAAAAAAAAAAAAAAAGGAGTTAAGATTTTTAAAATTTATTTTTTTGATATTCGAAATGAAGGTTTTTTCTGGAAAATAAATATTGGAAAAAAACTATTTAAAAATTACTAAATAAAAATTATTTTTTTATTGTAATTTATTTGGTAATTTTAAGAATATTTTCTTTATTCTAATGCAGACGGCCAACACTTAGACAGCTGTCTTGGAGGCCTTAAGGCAGGGGTCTCCAAACTACGGCCCGCTACAGCGAATAGCTTATTGTTGCTGTAATAAGTTAGATAAAAAAAAAAAAAAAAAAAACACAGAATGATCGTAACACAGAATGATCGTATTTATTGACTTGCTAGGTAAAGCTTCATGACAAGCATAACACGCAGAAAATAACAACTAACAAATAATTGAAATGAGTCCCACTAACATTGTAAACTAGTGAACCCTCGGTAGTTATGTTGGGGTAAAGAGTATTGCATAGATATGTACATCGATGTTTGGAATATATATATCCTGAATCAAACATATGATCTTTATCCTGAAAATCCCTCAGGAACGGAAATGAACCGACCACTAGATGTCGTCAAGTGTCACGGTCGTAGCGATAGACACTATAGTAATTGTAGTAATTGAACCAGCGAATTCAGCAAGAGTATGCTCGCTCAGAGCGCGTACTCGGCGATTAGTCTAGAAATTATAGGTAATGTCAGAAAAAATTAAAACGGTTTTGGCCCTTGGTACTTACTGAAGTAAACAGTATGGCCCTAAGGCTGGAAAGTTTGGAGACCCCTGCCTTAAGGTAACCGCTACTCCGACGTTACTCATTGAGAACTACTCAGGGGGAACGCGTAGCTCGAAGATAGGCTACGGAAGCGAGTAAAACTACTCACACAACGCTCTACGATCCTATGATACCGGGATCTACGGTTTAAAGTGGATTCTGAATCCTACAAACATCCAAGGCTCCGCCGAAGACTCGAATCCCTATGGTACCGAGCACTAGAGCGCTAGCCACTCGGCCATCAGGTCCCCCAACGCATCTATAGTAGAGTTTATATCTATATTATATCTATTTTTAAAAATTATTATTACATTAATCTTAAAATTATTTTAAATTAAATATATTTTTAAGGAATAGCATATTCTATATTACATATGTTTCTTACTTTTGGTATGAGCTGTAAATTTGATCTATAGATTCAATATAAAACGCCGTTTTATCGTGCAAATCTGAAAACAATGGTGATTTTCTTCTATAATCATACCTACATTTATAGAAGGATCACGATTATTGTGATTTTTTTTTTTCTATGAAACTGCGGTTTTGTTTTCTTTCCATTTTCTTTTCATTGAATTTATTGAAAATTATTTATGTTTATCGTTTTTATTATTGATGTTATGTTATTAAAATTATTTATTATTTATGTTTTATGTTTTTAGTTATCGGATTCCTAAGAAGTGAGTGATAAATTTTTATTTTAGTTTTCTTTTTTTCCTTTTCTAGATACTGAACATCTTTGATTGCCGTTCTCCTTCTTATATTTTCTAAAATTCTTTTTCTTAAAAGTTTTAAAATTCTGCTCTTCGAATAAACAGTTTAATTCAGGAGTGGCCAACCCACAGATTTTTTCACACGTTTACAAAATATATTTATTTTATAACGGCTAAAGTAGTGAAATCCAGTGTATTTAAAAAACATTATGTATGCATCCATGTATTCAAAAATGAACTGTCTAAATCAGGGGTCTCAAACTACGGCCCGCGGGCCAAATCCGGCCCGCGACAGCGAACAGCTTATTGTTGTTGTAATAAGTTGATAAAAAAAATGATACTAACTCGGTTTTATTGACTTGCTGGATAAAGCTTCATGACAAGCATAATACGCAGAAAATTTAACTTAAGCATAACAAATAATTGAAATGAATCCCACTAACATTATAAACTAGTGAACATCCCGCGGTAGTTATGTTGGGGTAAAGAGTATCGCATATGTATGTATATTGATGTTTGGAATGTATATATCCTGAATCGAACATATGATTTTATCCTGAAAATCCCTCAGGAGCTGAAAAGCTAAATGAACGCGAATAAAACCGCGGGGTATCCACTTATAAAAAAATACTAATGAGATTTATGTAATTGCGATTTTTACTGACAATAGTGGATCAATTTCACTTGTACCAATTATAAAAAGAGATTTAAGATGCTCATCGGTGAACTTAGATCTATAAACATTCTTTCTGTACTTCATTTTGGAGAATGAAGCGAATTTAAAGCGTATGCTCCCTCGGAGCGCGTACTCGGCGACTAGTCTAGAAATTAGAGATAATGGCAGAAAAATTAAAACGGTTTGGCCCTTGGTACTTACTGGAGTAAACAGTATGGCCCTAAAGCTGGAAAGTTTGGAGACCCCTGGTCTAAATGATGAGAAAAATAACTTATAAACTAATTAACTTATATAATTAACTTTTAAAACAATATTCTTGCGAATGTATGACAGATATTGCCTGCTTTATTTAGGAATTCGCAGAATAATTAAATTATATTCTGCAAACTTATGATGAGCGCGCATCTTGCAACATCTAATATAACAGCTCTTTGTTTCACTTTAAGGGACTTCAGTGGCGCACTATCCCAGTGACCATCCCTAGATACGCACTGTATATGGTTGATAGCAGAGCAAACCAGACTCTTAGCTCAAGTTGTCAACTTAAACCTGAGAATTTTGTTCCTTTCAAAAATGAAATTGACCCAACACAAAACACACTCAAACATAACGGACGCTAACCTGCAACACCCATTACGATGTGCAAATACCTAAATGGAGATCGATTTGCAAAAGCTAAGTGAAAGAGTGGAGAAACAAATATCGAATTATTGAAATAAATATTTTTTAATGATTTCGCTTTTTTTTTTATTTTGTTTATATTTATATTTTTTTGTATTTCATTTTTAGTCTTATATATATTTCTTTTTAATGTACGTTTGGTATCATTATTATTATATTATATGTGCCTACATGTAAGAATAATAGTTAAACATAATAATAATAACTCATTATGTTTTTAATTCTTCACTTAAAAAAATGTCTATAGTGTGTCTAAATCTATTAGGGAATATATAATTTTATAGGCGGCCTCGAGGAGTTAGGATGCATTTCTAAAGGGGCCCGCAAAATCGTTTGGGTTGGCCACCCCTGTCTTAATTGATTCGATGCCGTCTCTTTTTTTAACATTGCATCATTTATTTATTTTTATTTTTTTTTTTCAATTTTCTATTATTTTTTTCTTTTCAAATTTTTGGTCAAATTTCCTGACATTAAACAATATAAAAAAAAAAAGTCAATTCCAAGTCAAGGAATAAAGTCAATTCCTGCTATTTTTTCACTATACGGCAGAAAGTCCTTTATAAATAATTTTCATGTATTTTTTTAATTTTATCGGGCGCCATCTATTGGTAGATATATGCAACTTAAATCTGAAAAAAAATCTAAAATTAATGAATTAAATTTACTGACTGAATTAATATTTGAAAAAAAAAACTGTATATACATCAGTGTCATCCACTACAAGATAAAAAAAAATGCATTTGAACTTAAGTGGATGGATAAAAGTATTTTATGAACGATTGAAAATTTGAACAAGATATATATAGAGTGTGAGCTAATAGAAGGAATTGAAAAAAAAAATCCGCTTTTCGACAAGTTCTGTCAAACTGTAAATATGACAAAAAATAAAACACTATAAAAATATATGATGCCTTGCTATAATTATTTACTATATTGTTATAATACGTTAAAATTTGAGGTTTTATTTAATTAAAAAGAGTGTTAATTAAATTTTCGTAATTTTTGGACTACCCACTAAATAAAATTAATAAATTCAGATAGAAAAAAATTGGTTGAAATAACTGTAATTAAGAAGTACTAATGGTACAGATTAAAAATATTGCAGGATAAAACGCACACATACAAATATACATGCATTATTATGTAAAGAGATAAGTTAAATAACTCACAATTAATTGCCTTAATATTATAATTTTTCTTCTGTAAATAAACTTTGGGTTGTTCAGCAAATCTCCAACATAAGTAACAATAATTGAAAGTCTTGTACCCTTGCATGTGAATTAATATAGTATTATGTCATATTTTTCCCCAAACAAGAAATATTTCAATTACTTTCGACTGTAAAGCCAGAGAGCCAACTTTTATGAAAGGACGGGATGATTTTAATTCATATTTTAATGATTCTCCGGAACTTTTCCTGGATGTAATCCGGGAAAAGTAGCAGCAGAGGGATTCGTTTTATCAGCCAAAGCAGATGCCTTCGAAAATAAAGAAAAAAGTAGAAAAAGGTTCCACGTATAGAGGAAAGAAGGAGCCTTTTGCTGTGTTCTTGGGAAATAATTATTTCGGTATTCTCATTTTTCAGTTCCTCGAAAAAAAAAAAAAAAAAGAAAAAAGAAATAGGAGTTTGTTTCATATTTTTGATAGAAAGTCGGGATAATCCGAAAATATATATACACACTGACGAAAACTTTTTTTTTTTTTTGTCTTCTTATTTTCAACCCCCGCCTGTTGGCATGAGGTAAAGAAGTCAAAAAATAAAAAGTTAAAAGAAAAACAAACTAGAAAATATATATATATATAATATTTTTCTTTTAAAAAAAAAAAATAAATAAATATGCAAAAACAAAAGATGAAAAAATAATAATAATAAAAATAAAAAATCGTCTGCAATCGAGGCCTTTCCCGTAATCCTTAGTACCCGAAGGGGGTAGAAAGAACTGCTAAAAAGATAAAGAACAGAAGAAGAAAAAAGGAAAAAAAAAAAAAAAAAAAAAAAAAATGGCAGTATCTTCATTTTCATTTTCTAGCAGTGTTTGTTGGCATTGAAACTGTAATGAATCCTTTCCAGTTTATGATTAACGAAGCCAAGGTTTTGCCTTTCTTTTTTTTTTTTTTATTTATTTACCTTTTTTTTTTTCTTTTTTCTTTCTTTCATTCCTTTCCTTGTTTTCCTTTTGGGTAGATCATTTCTTTTTTAACTGGTGGCATTTCGAAAAGGCAAAAAGAAAAGATAGAGAGAGAGAGAGAGTGGAGGGGGAAAGAAAAAGACTTTAAATTACGGCCGCATGTCGGCGCTGTCTGAGGTCGAGTAGGGTTGAGTTGTTGTCGGGGAACATTACGGGAGACGATGAATGATTCCCAGCAGAGCTAGCTGATGAGCCGAAAGGATGAATATGTATTGAATGGATTATATTTTCCGCGGCCGACTTTCTTAATGATTGATACCCGGCCACGCTTTCGGTCCGGGGAAAAAGCTTAAATATTTAACATGGAGGCAGATGAGATACCAAGGTAGCGAACAGGCAGGTACTGCACAAAAAGGCTGTTCCATCTGCAGTGGAAATATTTTTTGTTTTCTATAATGCATGGGCTGGGATTAAGTTGGAGACTCCGGTTCGCTTTGGCTGTGACAACGGGTTAATACAGATTTATTAAGGGCTGCAGATCAAAACCTTTCGGAAAAGGGGTTTATTTCATTTTCATGAAAGAATAACAGAGACCTCGAATTGAGTCGTTCGTCTTTGCGAATTGCCTGTTCGTGTTAAAAGGATTATTTCGCTCGACTTCGGATCAATTTGTTTTCAGGACTGAGACGTAATAAGCAGCGAAGGAGAACTGGAATTTTCAATGATTAATGGTGGAAAACAAGACTCTGTCCTCATCATCATTATTTTTTGGGGGCGTCACTAATAAATATTTATACGCCCTCTCGTCTTCCCCCAGAGAGTTCCTCGGGGCATTTTTTATGCTTAATATCTCATAAAATAAGGATTTTTCGGAATCCCGCGCTTCGAGTGTCGTAAGCACCATGACTGATAAGCTGCCGGACACAAATGAAACTAATAAAAAAAAAAAAAAAAAAAAAAAAAAATGAAATTCAACTTTCTTGATAATAATATTCTGTTTTGAATACAGATCAATGATGCTTATTTATTTTATTTTTGCAGATAATACTAAAAGACTTACGACATTTATATTTAACTAATAAACGGGCCTGATGGACGAGTGGCTAAGCGCTCTGGCGTTCGGTACCACAGGTTTCGGGTTTAAGTCCCGGCTGTGCCATGGATGTTTGTAGTGGTTCGGAATCCACTTTAACCTGCAGGTCCAGTCTAACAGGATCGTAGAACGTTTGGGGGGTATTGTTACTCCGGGTCCGTAGCTTATCTTCCAGCTACACGCACCTCCTGAGTAGTACTAAGTGAGTAACTTCGGTGCAGCGCTTGCCTTAAGGCAACAAAGACAACTGTCTAAGTGTTTGCCAGCTGCATTAGAAAGAAAAAAAATATTGAACTAGCATAATCGAGTCATAAACACAGAGGAAAAAAATATAAACTCATTTCTTGTACGTCATTGCTTCAGATTTTAAAAGCCAGAACAAATTGATTTTTGATTTTCAGTTCGAAACCCTAGAAGTAATGAAGAGTCGAAAATCCCATAACTCTTATGGGGATGGCCATTATAAATCTGTAAGCCAGATGTCTTCCCTATGTCCGGAGAGGGGGAAAAGGGGATGTGAACACTCAGATGCCAGCCCGTCGTGGGAATCGTTCCGATTAGTAGTGACCCAATATCAGTGCAAGGTAGCAGACTCCATAACACACCCTGAATAGCACTAAATATGCTACATATCTGCTCTAGGGCATATATATGGCATATTTAGTATGTCATAAACATTGCATTAATAGTATGTCATAAAGACTGAAATATCCTCAATAGCTTACAATAATTCATTAAAGAAGATTTAAGGATATTAATTAATGAAATGAAATAAAAGTAAATTTTAATAAAAATGTTAACAATATATATATATATATATATATATATATATATATTACACACACACACATATATATATAGATAGATAGATAGATAGATTATATACATATATATGGTGAACAACAAAAATTCTTATTGGATGCTTTTTTAATGAACTCCAAACTTTATTTTAAAACCGTTAAATGTCTAACTAGTGGCTCTGTGGTAACGTGCACTGCTGGTGAACATGGGGTCTGAGATTCAATCCGCTGGCGGCATTGTTGTAGATACTGATTCAAAAACAAGGAGACTCGAAGGTGTTTGTGATGTTCAGCATCTTGTCTCGCTAGTCAGATTGCATGGAAGGAATTTTCAGGGTTTCTCCCATGCGTTACGCAAATGGGGGTCACTTAAATACTAAAAGTCCACCCGGAAGACACTGTTCTCCTCCTTCAGCGATTCGCAGCCAAGTCAGACCTATGGGTGCTCCATCTCAACAGAAGCTTCCCCCTTTCCCTCCATCCATGAGTACTGATGGGATGTCCGTCCCGTGCTGGAAGGCACTGAAGAATGGGTCACATCAACCATAAAACTATTAAAAACTTCGAGATTGGTGTCCTCTGTCGACCTGATGAAGCTTAGATGTGGTCTAAGCTTACGGATAAAATAAAAAGGCATCAAACCAGTGTTCAGTTTTTAAAATATTGTACTAGAATGGTGAAATGTTGAGTTTAATGTTATTAGGGTAGCATTTTTTTCAGTAAAGAGTATCCTTTCAATTTTTGTTAGTAATCTTTCTAAATTAAGTTATTCAGAGAAATAAAACTATATGATTCCTTTGACGCAGGGTCACATCTGCTTTAATATAAAAACACAATGTTTAATTGCCACAATGACCCATTGGTATACGTCTTTAAGACGTTCTAGATCTTTGGATCAGGATTCGCTCTAGTAGATCATCCGTTTGGAGTGTTAGATACCTTGATAGGAAGTGTACTAAAAGGATTTTTCCTGTAAATAATAAAGGGAAAACCATTAATATGTTACATTAAGAATTCCTGTCTTTATTGTCATATTATAGATAGATAACAGGTTGCATAAAATAATTTATAATAAATAAACACAAGAGTAGTTGGATGAAATACACGCATAAATCAAACTTATATAAAAATATTTTTCTACTTTAACCTGGTACAGGATCACTGTATTTGACTAAAGATGTGTACTAGGAACTTACCTTCTGTCCATATCTCATGATGATGCAGAAATAAAACATTGTCTATTACAACTTGTTTGTGCTTTGTTGAGGTGGGATACCCTGCAAAGATTTCGACATCTATCCATTTGGTAAAGATACTGACATACGCCAGGCGTATTCCAAACAAATGTCGTATATCAAACATAATTGTCCTCTTCCAGAAAGGACGTACATCAAGCTGGACTTATCTCAAAGAGGACGCATGCCAGTGTACCCCTGTCTATCTTATTAGGTCATGATTACTAACGATAATAATAATGCCTCCGTATTTGCAACAGTACTCTCCTAGAAAGCAACTTAATATATTTTTATGATCAATGTCTTATAAAATGAGGAATTTTAAAAGTATCTCTTTTAAGAAGACACATGAAAAACAATTGGTACATTGCCAGAAATCAAATGTTACAGTGATTATATATTTCTTTGGAGTGAAGGTAGGTTTGATTTGGTTTGTCGTTCTATGATCATTTTATGCACACTTGGGCTAATTATACAGGGATCAACGTGGATTCCAAACCACTCATAAACAACCACACCACAGCCAGGATTCGAACCCGAAGCTTATGGTACCAGACGCCAGAGAACTAGGCAATTGGTCATCAGGCCACCATAAGGGTAAGAAAATAAGGAAAAAAAAATTTAAAAAAATTTTTAAGGGTTTTAAGGATTTACGTGTTGTAACACTTGTTTAAAAAGCATAAGATAAAATTTTTTAATAAAATGTGCAAAACACCACAATCTAGTTTTTAAAATTACGTCATTACCTAATAAAAATATGAATTCTAAAAAAAAAAAAAAAAAAATTAAAAATTAAATACTCAACGTTTTTAACCCTAAATACCCTAGAAAATAATTTTTTTTTAATGTCAGATATAATATGAAAAATAATGGATGTGCTCTCAAAAGAAATGAAAAATAATGTAATGCCCATTAAACCACCATTAAAACCTACTGACAACAAGCAATTATGAAGTTATAAGAAGAATTGTATTGCAAATGGAGGTATTCTTGTTAGATGGTCAGAGACATTTTATGACCTTTTTTATTAGTTTTCCTATACGTAGGGACAAATCTGATTTGATGGGGTAAAAGTACTAAATATTTAAAAAATTTTAATTTTCGTGGGAATTTGGATATTTAATTTGTTTTTGAATTTAAGTGAAAAAAAATGTGTTTCCATCAAGACCCTTAAGGAAGGAATCTGAGGAATTTGTACCACCTCAGGGGTCCAACGGACGGATATCTCATGGCCTAAGAATATATCGTGCCCATGCTCGGCATAGACATAGAAGTGTTCGATTCGCCTTCTCTTGTCAGATTTTGAATCAGCATTCATTAACCAAGCGAGACATCCAAGTTACTCAGGGCCAGATAAAATTAAAAAAAAGGAATAAAAATTTTAATCTACAGGTCACCTACAAAATTTAAAATTTAATGTAAGAACAAAACGTATAACAGCCATCTTAAAAAATTAAATATATATATATAGACTTCCAAACGATTTTCTATTCTTAAAAAAATCTCATTTTCACTTTGAAATGAAATTGTTTCGCCTTTCATCAGACGATCTTGACATTATTTAATTATATAATTATTAGCTCGTGAAAGAAATTTAAATAAATATTATGTATGATAAATTAATAGTTTAAAAAAAACTAAAAAACACGCTTTTAGAGTTAATCAATCTAAAAAGTAAAAAATAATTGTTAACATAAGAATAAAATGACTGACGAGAAAAGGAATGTCACAGTTCTAAAAGCGAGGGGTGCTCGGTATCAATCGTTATAATTTTTCACTAGTTTCATTCCGAAATGCAAGTTAGAGTTAGTTTAAAAATGTCATACAAAGCACCCACGCTTTTAGAACAGTGACATTCATTTTCTCGTCAGTCAGTTTATTCTTATGTTAACAATTATTTTTTTTTTTTAGATTGATTAACTCTAAAAACGCGTTTTTTAGTTTTTTTAAACTGTTAATTTATTTTTACTTTTAGTTTGATTAACTCGAAAAGCGTGT
Organism: Caerostris extrusa; assembly: GCA_021605095.1. Classification (NCBI taxonomy): domain Eukaryota; kingdom Metazoa; phylum Arthropoda; class Arachnida; order Araneae; family Araneidae; genus Caerostris; species Caerostris extrusa. Next base: position 19,367 of record BPLR01014673.1, read on the forward strand.
TTTTAGTTTTTTAAACTATTAATTTATTTTTTACTTTTTAGTTTGATTAACTCTAAAAGCGTGTTGTTTAAATTTTTTTTAAACTATTAATTTATTTTTAGTTTTTAGTTTGATTAACTCTGAAAGCATGTTGTTTAGTGTTTTTAAACTATACTATTTAAATGAGATCCCGGTACGGAGGACTGGTTCTTACAATGATTTAATTGTGAGTAAAACAAAGACGAAATGCGAATATGTCGAGCCAGAAAGGATTCGAACAGGAAATCTCCTAATCAGGCTCGTTATCCGTTGTGCCGCTGTCCCACGTAAGTTTGAATGTCTGAAAGATGACTGTAAATGTTTCTTTGCAGATTAAATAGTGTGTATGAAGAGAAACAAATCTCCAGAGGAAACTGATGGGCCGATCAAGAGGACTTTTCAAAGGCTGTGTATTTTAATCACTAATCGTGGCGATACTAATCATGATGAGATAATAAACTTATCAAAATATTTTAATGTCGTCGGTCCTTGATAAGTCTCCAATATTTAAATGAAATCTGATCGCTTAAAGTATGGCAAAATCGAGCCCAAAGAGTCAGTTACATACATAGAAACATACAGGTGAAACTAATAAAAGCGTATTAAAAAAGATCGTTACAAGTAAAAAGCTCGTGAAATAATGTAAACATGATTGCAAGTGATCAAGGACACGAAAAACCCTGCTCGCCAAATTCGTTAAGGAAAAAAAAATATTCCTCCTGGTTTGATAGGGAAATAATATTAAATAAAATTTTAATATTCTGGTGGATTCAAATATCTGAAGGAAAAAGGAAATAAATTATCGATTATTGTTAATCAATTATTGTCACAGTTTGAAGAATATAAATTACAAATTAGAAAAATTTTTTTTGTAAGAAAAGTACTATTATATTTATTTATGTATTTAACTGATATTTAAAAAAAAACATTAACAAAATACAAAAACCTCAACATTACGTGCTATAGTATAGCGAACTATATAATGCTTTATGCAAACCATTAATATTCCCGCAAATCTAAATGATATTAACTTTTTCATCATATTTTAATTTAAACATTTACAATAATGCGTTTTAATTTGTCTAATATAAAATCCAATTATAATAACAGTCCCTTCTTAACAATCCCGAACGAATAATATAATTCAATTATCTTTATTGTAATACGTACTATTATAGGAAAAGTTTTTCCATAACAAAAAGTTAAGCTACTTACAATATTTTTTTTTTTCTTTTTGGTCTGATAAATTCAATTCAAGAATTAATAGAATGCGAAATTTCGAAATCACATTTAAATATTCCATTCAATAAAATTCTAAAAAATTGAAGCAGAGCAAATAGCATCAATATTTATGACTTCGCTACGCTAGAATAACCTGCAAAAAACCAGAATGAAATCAATCGTAGAAGTTCCCAACTTCAGAAGTTTTTGATACTTTTAAAAGAGAGTATAAAACAAACACTCCCGAAATCAAAATTACACTTTTCTCCCCCTTTTCTTTTTTTTACCTTCCTCAAATGAAATTCAGTGAGTGAGACAGAGAGAGAGAGAGAGAGAGAGAAATCTCTATTGATCAGCAGAAAAAACCATCTCTTTGTCAAAAAGAACAAACCCCTTTCTCCCCCAAATATGAGGAGTAACTTTCCTCATTTTCTTTAGGGAATAAAAATATAAAAAAAAGGGATTTTTTTTTTTCTTTTACTAATGTATTCAAATGACTTGTACCCCAACCGTTCAGCTCATTGATCAGAATATGAAATTGCCCCAACTCTCGCTGTGAAAGAAAAAAATGCAAAAAAAGGGGAAAAAAAAAAAAAAAAAAAAAAATGCAAAAAAAAAATAATAATAATAATAATAATAAATAAAAATCGGTACACGGGATATTAACACCTACTGACGACAAGTAACACTGAAAGGTTGGAATGCAAATAGATGTCTTGCTAGTTGATCAGAGACATATTTTATATTTTTTTTCCCTTTACGTAGGGAAAAAATCTGATTTGATAGGAAAAAAATATTAAATAAAAATTTTAATCTGCTGGTGGATTCAGATGTCTGTGGTTTATTTTTTTAATTTATTAAATAAACAGTTCGATTTTCAAAAGAAAAGATTATTTCATTTACTTAAATCTGAATTTACTTTAGTTAGTTTTTCATATCTTAAAAGTGAAAATTATATTTGGTGGAATGATAAATATCTGTTTAACGATGGAAATGGATGAATTCGATTATTTTTTAGGGGTTCTAGCCAGCCGTACACGTCGGAGATACAGGGTAATTATAATTAAAATCCCACTTTCAAAATGATGTTAAAAAAAAAACACTCGTCACAATGAGTTCAATTTTAACAGAAGATACTTGAACACGGGGGGAAACGGTAAAAAAAGTTCCAAAGTGTTTTAATAGATGGCTCTGTAAGCGGCATAAACCAAGTGAATTCGGTTGCCAGTGATATTTTGAATTGAAATGACAGAGTATTTGACATGAGTTGCACAGTAAATCAACTGTAGTGTTCAATGTGTTGGATTGTTTTTTTTTTTTGACTGAAGAAATGGTTTCCAAGTCATTCGACGGTTGTGACACTGTGAGTGGAAAGCCCATCCACCACGGCAAGGTCATACCAAATTGAATGGGAAAAATCGGTGGTAACTTTTACGGAACTTTTTTTTTTGATGCCATACCGTTTCCCCCTTCAAATGTTTTTAGTTCAAATTTGAACTCGAGTGTTTTTTTTTTACAGCATTTTAAAAGTGGGACTTCACCCTGACAGTGGAGAATTATAATCAACCTGTAGTTTAACAGTTATTATATTATTAAAAATATATATTATTTTTATTGTTATGGCTGAAATTTTTTATGTAATTTTTTTGATATTATGTAATTTAAAATTTTAATATTCGAAAATTTAAATTATTTTTATTGCAACTAAATCCATTCTGAAATTACCTTTCTCTCCTATTACATCGCTATTTTTTAACCCATCTGTCTTGACGGCTTGCTAATTTTCCGCTCGATGGTTGATCGGATTAGACAGAAATACTTTTTAATTCATTCAGTAAAATGTTTGCATAATATATCTGATTACCTAGAATTGTTCAATTAAAAATTAAAATCTTTATTCCCAATCTAGAATTCATATCTACTGTTTATTTTGTAGGGAGATTTTTAATATGGTGTTGATTTTAAAAATTGTTTTAAAATCTATTGTTGAAATACTTTATAAGCAATTATGTATTTTTATACATTTTATTTTAGGCCGGCTGATTTTTTAAGGCCTTTTAATGGAAAAAAAAAAATTTGCAACTTTAAAATGAAGAAAAATGAATTGTCATGAACATCTATAAATTGAGTCCTTGATCTTTGAAATGTAAGTTACATTTCTAATTCTTATTTTTTTGTATATTATGAATATTAAATTTTATTTTCAATTTAAACTTTATATTAAAAACCCTTTTTACAACATTAAAAAAAGGTTTTAAGGTAAACTTTTTTTTTCAAACTGAAAATGATTAAAAACTGCATTAAACATCAAAAAAATGTTAATTAAATGTATTGATAAATTTTAATATTTCCTGCTTGAGAACAGCCACGATTTATTTATTTATTCAATGACAACAATATATTTGGATATATAATGGTAGGTTATGGTAAAATTAGCGTTTGTAAATGTCATTTGCCACACTTTTGAATTAATGGTGAATTCGTACTGTAGAGATAGCAATATTATCTTGCGAATTCTTCAAGAAATATGTAATCGTACTACAGAAATCTTATTTGTGTTCAATTTGACAACACTAAAGACTTACGTTAAATATTAAACATTGCGACTGTTTTATGGTCCCAAATTCTACCGCTGCAATAAACAAAAGTCATGACTTATTTCAACTATCAATTGATTCAATGCCTGTCTCTAAGCTATAATATGCGCTGTTAGGTGGCTAACATCTCTTCTTAAGTAAAACACAAAGCCCACGTATAGAAACAACAGAATCCTTTTAATTATTAAAAACACCTAACTCAACCCATATTGCTTTATTTTATAAAATCGCATTTTTGCATTATAGCCGCACACTAAATATGTATGTATATAGACATACATACACTGTATATGTACTGCACTTACAGACGAGAACTCCATACATAGATAGGTACATACTACACATATAGAGTTTGGTTTGGTTTGTCGCTCTACGGTCCTCTTGTGCGCACGAGGGCTAAACAGATCGGGACCTACAGTTTAACGTGGATTCCGAACCACCAACAAACATCCATGCCACCGCCAGGATTCGAACCTGAAGCCTGGGATACCAAAGACCACAGCGCTAGCCACTTGGCCACCAGGCCGCACACATATAGAGAGAGACATATACTACATATATAGACGGTACATATATAGAGAGGTAAATACTGCATATATAAACAGACACTGCATATACAGATATAGGCATTTAATATAATATGCATATATGCTGTATATATATAGACGGATATGTACTGCATATATTAAAAGACATTTACTGCCTATATACTGCACATATAGATGGACATTGCATATATAAATGGACATATACTGCTTATACAGACGGACATATACTGCCTATAGATAGATATATATTGAATATAATGTGCATAGATACTGTTTATATAGACGGATATACACTGCATATAGTATACATATATAGACAGACATATACTGCATATATAGAGCACATATAGATGAATATGTGCTGAATATATGAATATATACTACTGATAAATAAATTTTTCCCTCATTCGTTTTTTATGCCTTAAAAAGTATTTATCTTTTTTTTTAAAAAGCCAGTATTTTACTAAAAAGTTAAATTGTAACACTTAAGAATAATACTGTTTAATAACAAAAGTGTGCAGTTTTAACATTACGGTCGGCGTCCCTCTAGAAATTTCTACTCCACTTAATAAAGGGCTGACGAATTAATGATACATTTAATGAGCCTTTTCGACCGATACAAATGAAGACGAAACATCGACCTTTTGCAGTTATAAACTTCTCCATAACTTTTGACGTGGAAATCAATCTATTCTGTGAGCCAGGCGGGGAAAACGTTTTGACGTCAGGGAATTTTAATGTCTCCGTGGGGAGAAATCCTTGAGCGGGTTCACAACAAACACCGCGGTGGCGCCCCTGTGGTGTATCAGCGTATTAGGTACTCCTTCCCCATTCATTGAGGGAACTAATCAAAGACTATCCGCCCATTTTTACGGCTTTTTATTCAGACTCTCACAATGGAGAAACCGAACCCAGGGATAATGATATCAATGGATGTCATATCCTTTGATACTGTTAATGATTGGCCGCCGCTATGCGGAAAGGGTACTACAGAGAACCGGGAATGGAATTTTCGGAAAGGTCTTCTGAGACTTGCTGCGTACTTAAATGACGCATTGTGCTTTCTGCAGCTGATGCGTAATTGATTTGAGATAAAATAAAGGGCATGTGAAAGTCGTTTAACCTAATTTTTAAATGCGCACGAGTAAGAGTAAGAATAAGTTTAATAGCGTAAAATAATGACATTTTATCAGTATTTAAAATAAAAACATTAAAACTTTATTTACCTTCATAGACTATAATAAGATGTATTTAAAATAGGTGTTTTTATATACACTCATTCATCATTAGAAAAGCAAATAGGTAGCAAATTTGGCGTTATGTAGGGTGCACCCTGGGAAACAATATCTGAGCTTTCCTGACGATGAAAGAAAAACTGGTGAAACTGTGTTTTTTCTCTGCTGGGAGAAATAATGCAGTACTGATTATAATTCTAAGCGAATATGTGGTTTATTAATCAATGACTATCAAGAAACTACGTCAAAGAAGGCGTTCGAATTGCGATCCATGAGGAGCTGTGGGGCAAGTTGTTATTGCCTTCAAAAGTCCAGAGACGGGGTCACTTTCAGACTACATTATGATACGCTGTTGTGACTAATCCTCAATGTCTTGCAGTGCGCGATGTGCAACCTATGAGTAATCTACTCATGGATCGAGGGAAGTGTGGTTTGGTTTTGTCGTTCTACGGTCATCTTGCGCACACGAGGGCTAAATAGACTGGGACTTACTGTTTAAAGTCGATTCCAAACCACTAATAGACATTAATGCCACCACCAGGATTCGAACCTGGAGCCTGTACCAATGACCAGAGCGCTAGCCAATTGGCCATCAGACCGCATGGATGGAGAGAAAGCTTCTTGGGATGAAGCCCTCGTACTTGGTTCTGTGTTGCTCTTACAGTCATATGAGACCGAGATCCATGATTTAAAGTGGATTCTGAAAAACAACAAACATCCATGGCATTGTCAAGATTCGCACCTGAAACCTGTGGCTCCGAGCGCTTGACACTCGGCCCATTCAGGCCCTTCTGATATGTAAACATACTTTAGTGGCTTTGTATTTAAATTTATTCCATTTTTTCCATGCATATAGGCGCGGGAGACCGCCAAGATTTTGAATTAAGTAACTGCTAAATGCAGTTCCTCTCCAACTTGTGATCCAATGCCTAAGTAGCATGGGGCTTTATCAACTGGTGATATGCGCTGTAATCACTACTTTCAGAAACGCGGAGATTCGATGGCGACTGTTAGAATGTGTTTAAGGGGTCAATATAAATATATTTAATTATCTCTATATATAATATGTATATAGTACATTTTTTGAAGCCATCAGCATTTAGATTTTTAATATTATTACAGTAAACGATTGAAACGACTGTATGTTTGCACTTAAAATGATCAAAAATGTTGAAATTAAAGATTATAAAAATATGTTTCATTTAAGAAGTGGTTCACATAACAAATAATTTAATAATTAATTAATAATAACAAGTAATCTTTTCGTTTACTTGTTAGCTTGAAAATAAGACGTTTTTTTAAAACGATACGTTGCAGAGCCCCACGTTCTTTCATGATAGTCCAACGTAATGCTAATCTGTTGAAATTGGTCTGCTTTTGCTTAAAATCCTGTATAAATATTAATTTAATTGTTTCATTTATTTTACTTATTAATCTTGTAAAAAATTAATTTAAGTATTGATCTTGTAAAAATATTAATTTAATTATTCTTCATTGAAAAAAAAAATTATCTTCCATTTCATACAAAAAAACTACTATAATTAATAACCGAATTATAATGCAATATAAAAATATCCAATAAAAGTTTTATTTTATTTTATTGACTTTTTCTACAAAGACCCGTTTGAAAGTTATATAACACATAAAAATTGTTTCTTTGCATGCAATGTATCTCACACACAAAAAAATATTAAAAATCATCCCAAACGCTCACTCATATAAAGTAATATTTTGAATTAAATTTTAAACAGTAAAAAAATGTATCTATTTTATTTTAAACTGACTATTTGGTTATTATTATTTTAAAACATTGATCATTATTGTCTTTCTGTTTTTTTTTAAATTTTTTTTTATCTTAAAAACATAAATATTTCCCATCAAATATATAATAATGTAAATTAAATGAAAATATTATCAAGATTAAGAAAATTGAAAATTTTCTAGTAAATGTTAATGGACCCTTTAATATTAATGAGATTTAAATTTCAGAATTTTTTAATATTTATTTTCTTTAAGGTATCTAATTATTTCTATATTTAAGCCTGTTTTTCAATATAACAGCGGAATTTTTTTATAAAAATTCAATAAGATAATTATTAAATAACTTATAAGCATCAGTCAATGAATGTTAAATTTTACTCATTAAAAAATTAAATTAAGCATCTATTAACTAAAATAATCTCGAATACATACCGATAGATTTGTTGTTGTAATTTGGAAGAAAAATAATTTCGAATAATAATAAAAACCATTTAATCATTGCTACTTTTAGAAATATAACGATATTCCTATTATTATAACATACCATAAATTTATAACATTAATTACATAATATTTATTATATTTATTGTACAAATGACAGATAATCATAACAATTTTCATCAATAATAACAAATTTAACTTACCATTTTATCTTCAATCTATTCTTTTCTTTCAACTGACGAGCATAACAAAAAATAAACTGAAAACGATTTCTTTATTCCTTTCTGTTGCCATTCAAAACTCAAGTAAATTAAATAATTTTTAATACGAATAACAATTAAAAAATGATATTATAATAATAATAAGAATTGATATCATACTTAAAAAACAATTATTTTAAACAATAATAAAATTTTAGAAATAAAAATAATTAATCCTTATCTTATATAAGAATAAAAAAATTAATATAATAAAAAATTATCCGAAAACGATTTCTTTTTTCTTTCTTTCTATTGCCATTCGAAATTCAAGTAAATTAAATAATTTAATAATAATAATATAATAATAAGAATAATTGATAAATATTGTTAATATAATAATAAGAATAATTGATAAATATTGTTAATATAATAATAAGAATAGTTAATAAATATTATTATACTTAAAAACAATTATTTTAAACAATAAGAAAATTTAAAGAATAAAAATAATAATAAAAGAATAAAAATAATTAATCTTTATAAGAATAAAAACAATAATAAAAGAATAAAAATATTAATATAAGAATAAAAATATTTACATAAGAATAAAAATATTTATTTAAGAATAAGAATATTAATTTCGTCCACTGTTTTCCATCTGCTATTCGCATTCGAAAATCGTTTGGTGCTTTTCTGCCTCGCCTATGAGTTCAATTAATATTTACAGGCGCGGAGGTCGTGAAAGCGATAAATAAGTTGCAAAAGCCGCTCAGGGATTAGCAACTAATCCCTCTAATGGCTCCGATTGAAAGGGAGCGGAGAATTCGATCGAACGAACTCACGGATGACTTGCCCGCTCGCCCAAATTCGGCTTAATGGGACATGCGGAATTAGATTAACACATTACTTAATGACGATTCGCGTGATTTTCACTCCGAGGTGTTAATGAAATTTCGAATTTTCGGCTCTTAAACTGACTTAGCGAGATCTTGGTGATGATTTAAGTAAAGCTCATTGGATAGCTCTGTTAATTTATTTATGTTCCATTTCGATTTACTTGACACTATGTGTTATCGAAAAGCATATCTATTCCTTGTGTTCAATTAAGCTATGTATTGTTCCGTTTGTAAGGATTTATTTTTGCCTTTCTTTTCAATTCCTAATATTAATTCACACTTTCCTATATATATCTTGTTCAATCTTCCAATCGTTAATAAAATACTTTTTTTATTCATCCATTCAAGTTCAAATACATTTTTTTAAACTTGTAGTGGATGACACGTGGTGTTAATACAGTTTTTTCAAATATTAATTCAGCAATTACATTTAATTAATTCATTTTAGTCTTTTTTTAATTTAAGTTGCATGTATCTAATAATAGATGGCGCCAGTTGTAAGATGAAACATTATTTGTAAAGGACTTTTCTGCAATAGAGTGAAAAAAGTAGGAATTATTCGTCATAAGTAATTATCTTGTATTTAGTTGTGGTAAGAAACATGCTTATAATTCCCATTAAAGTTGTCATAATCTGTATCGAATTTTGTAGTTTTTATACTAAAGTCAGGACACACTTTTTAATAATTGAAAGCTAATAAGCATAAAAGGATACCCTTTGCACAGAAAGACTAAACGTGAAAGTTTTTTTTCAAAGAATAACAATTAACGCAAGAATAGCTAATTTTCTTACCAACAAATTGCATTGTTAAGATGTAGACTAGTTGTCCAACAGTGTATAAAGAAAACATTTTAGCTGGCAACGTCCTTCTTGAAACAGTTTGTTCCTTGTCTTTCTATAGAACATTTCTACCTATAGAAGATGCACTCGTATTGATCAACCTCGCATATTGCTGCGTCTGTAAAAACTACGACTCTCAACATTCAGAAGGAACTGTGTTGTTGATCGACCCTTTTGATCCTATATATGACCATCCAGATTCTAGCACCTTGAGATGTTTCATTGTGAAAATACTTCAATTTAAAAGTATATTTTGAAAAACTAGTATCCTTGGCAACATTTAAAGATCCATTGCAGTAATATGTGAATGGCATTACAACCAGAAATATTCCATAATGACGGGAGTATTATGGGGCTTTATGTTATATGATAACAATGATGCTAAATGATGTACCACGTGTATTGAATATGTTTGCGGATATGTCAAAAATTATTTACACTTCCCATTCTACAATCTATTTACAAGAAGCTAGGGTTTCTTACGCATATCATTTTTCTATGTAATCTTTCTCCTTATAAATGCATTTTGTTCAACGGTCAACACACTTACGTATTCCTTCCAAATAAAAGGTTTCCAGTTGATCGTGAAGTCACTTTTGCAGAGGAATTTTTGAACGTCTAAGTCTGAGGCATGAAGCCTAAACAAATAAAAAAGCAGATGAGCTAGATTGCGACTGTAGGGAGTATATTTTTAGTACTTTCCAGTAACTAAAAATGCATCAAAATCCTATTTAATAATAGGCAAAATTCATTTAATACTGTGACGAGGCATGATGGACCATACAGTTTTATGCAACAACAAATTTTTCTTCTGTAACAAACTTCTGCGTTGTGAATTGCTTTTTGCTGGCTTCAGTTTCTTTTTCCAACATTTCACTGTAATTTCCATTAATGATAGTAGTTCCTTTTTCAGCAAACTCTACCATTATGGTTACCTTTGTCCAAAAACAGTTAACATAGCCTTTCCTGTCAATGGTCCAGTCTTGATTTTTTTCTTTTTTGGTTGGAGATCCAGGGTGTTTACATAATCTGGCGTTTTAATTTTGACTCATAGTGATGAATCCATGCTTCATTTTCGGTGACGTACAAAAATTAATTCACAATCATTAATTTAATTTTAATCACACAATTTATATCAAACTAAGATTCAAAAATATCTACTGAAGAAAACAATAAAAAAAAAATGACATTCTATATTCCTGTCCATAAACAGAAAAAATCAAGAACCAAAACATCTATAAACTCTTACCACTAATGAAAAAGATACATAATTAATCCTTGCTGGGAACATCTTCTTTGGTAAGTAATTAGATTCGATTAATATCCCAAAATATCCTTTCACTAAACAATAATTTACTTTTTTTCGTCCAAAGAAAAAATAGTACCAAAATACAAATCTATCATTAATCACTCATTTTTTTTTTTTCTTTCTTTTCCACGATCACAAAAATTAAATGTTTTCCTTTCACGTACTACTTCATCTGCCTTTGCAGAGATGATGATGACCGAAAGTTCTCCATCATTCTGACAACAACAAACAACAAGAAGAAGAAGTAGAAAAAATGGTGAAATATCGCCACTAATCACTAATCGCCAAGCAACCGCCTCCCCAGGATCTCGCGTCCATGTCAGCAGTTTGACTTCATCGGCCATATCACCTGTGGGATTTGGGGAATTCATTTTGCAAATTGCCGATCAATATAGATGGTGACAGGGAACGACCTTCTGCTTTGTTTGTCCTGGACGAGGAGGAATTCCCCCAACGACGGGCATGATGAAGCGCGATTCATCATTCGCGCGGGAACATCTTCTGGAACAGTTGCCAAAGAGTTCATGTAGACCTGTGGAGGAGTGATTAGGAGAATTAATTACTGCCATAAGTTCCTGCCCACCAATGTTTCATTTTTATGCTGGGGTTATAATGGACAAAGATGGTATCTATAATGGAACAAGCTGTTTTTTCAATTCCTACTATTAGTTCGCACTCTCCCAAAATATATATATATTTATATATCTTGTTCAAAGGGCCTGAATGGTCGAGCGGTAGCGCTGGCGCTCGGTAACACAGGTTTCGGTTCGAGTCCAGGCTGTGCCATGGATGTTTGTAGTGGTTCGAATCCACTTTAAACCGTAGGTCCCGGTCCTAATAGCATCGTAGAGCGTTGGGGGGCATTGTTACGTCCGTGGCTTATCTTCAAGTTACACAAGCCCCCTGGGTAATGCAAATGTGAGTAACGTCTGTGCAACGTTTGCCTTAAGGCATCCAAGACCAAGCTGCCTAAGTGTGCCAGCTGCATTAGAAAGAAAAAAATATATTTTTCAAATTTTCAATCATTCATAAATTACTTTTTAGTCATCCACTCAAGTTCAAATACATTTTTTTAACTTGTAGGGATGACACTGGATGTTAATACAGTTTTTTTTTTTTCAAATATTAATTCATTCATTAAATTTAATTCATTAATTTTAGTTTTGTATGGGAGAGAAAAAAATGTATCTTATATAAGATATTTAACAGGATATAAATTTAGGAATAAATACCGTCAGTGGCGAAGCGTAGATAGCGCTGGAAAAAAATTCAAGGAGTGAACAAAATGGAAAATGAAACATGTGAATAAATTAGTGAGAGAAATGGACATTGTGTGAAGAGAGAGAGAGAGAGAATTTTTTCTAACTTAAAAAATGAATGAAAATTATTTATAAAGGATTTTCAGCAATATAGTGGAAAAAAAGTTTAATTTTTAAATAAGTTAAAATTATTTTTCATGTTATTACTTGTTTATTAATTTAATCTATTTATTAAAGCTTGCCTAAAGCATGAAGGCCTATGTTTGGAATCAATTTGTACGAATTCGAATTCAACATCAAATATAATACAATTATAATTTTCAGTAATGATTATAATGGTAATAATGTTTCAAACAATCATACTTTTTGACACATGGGCACGAGATTACAGGTAATTTTTAGATTAAATAAATTTTTTTTAGTAAATTTGATATAAAATTTCTTAATGCAAAGTATATTTAGACATTTTTCAAGAAAATTATGTTTTTGAAGGGCTTAATACATTCTCGTGAGATACAAATCCATATTTTTCGATGTATTTAAACCTGATTAGAGAATTAATCCTCTTAAAATGGATACAATGCCTAGACTTCAAGAAATTTATGCTTTTTGAAGTTTAACTTGTGATGATTTTGGTGTGTTGTTATGTATCCTCATGAAATACTAGTATACATTTTGTTTTAGCTAAGTAAGAGATCAATCTTCCCAAAGAGAATACAATAGGATATGTATAGATATTTTTAAGTAATAGCACTTATCAAAGTGTTTAAAACAGGGGTGGCCAATCTGCGGCCAGCCGTGAATATTTTTGCGGCCCGTGAGATTTATTACATTTTTAAAAAATATATTGGTTTTATAATGACCAAAGTAGTGAAAACCAGTGTATTAAAAATGCATTATGTTTGCATCCCTATATTCAAAAATGAACTGTCGAAATGATGAGAAAAAATTAACTTTGATTTTAAACTAATATCCTTGCGCAAACAATATCACAATAGTAAAATAAATATTTTTAATGATTTTATTTATATTTATATATTTTTTATTTCATTTTTAGTGTTATATATTTTTTTTTAGAATGTGCGTTTAGTATCCTTATTATTATATTATCTGTGTTCACATGTAAGAATCATTGTAAACACAATAATAATAACTTTGTTTCCATTTTTCACTCCAAAATTTCTATAATTGAATCTAAATCTAATACGAGGATATATAATTTTATATGCGGCCCATGGAGTTAGGATGCTTTCCAAAGTGACCGCAAGATCATTTCGGTTGGCCAGCCCTGGTTAAATATATCCTCCTGAGATATAAGTTCATATTTTTCTAACTAATTTGAACCTGGTTAGAGATCAATCTTCTCAAAGAGAGTACTTACAATGCCTAGACTACAAGAAAATTATGCTTTTTATGTGTTACTTGTAATACTTTTGGAGTGTTATTTGATAAAAGTATGAGTTTTTTTTAAACTAAGTAAGAGATCAGTCTTCCCAAAGAGAACACAATATGATATGTATAGATATTTTTTAAGTCATAAAACTTTTTCAAAGTCTCCAGAACGCATAAACATAACGGACGCTAACTTGCAACACCCATTACGTTGTGCAAATACCCAAATTTAGATCGATTTGCAAAAGCTAAGTGAAAGAGTGGAGAAAGGCATATCGCACGAATGATTTAAATATTTTTTAATTATTTCATTCTTTTTTATTTCGTTTATATTTATATATTTTTTTATATTTCATTTTAGTGTTATCCATTTCTTGACAATGTGCGTTTAGTAGCATTACTATTATATTATCTATGTTTACATGTAAGAATAATAGTAAACACAAAAATAATAACTCCTTATGTTTCCATTTTTCATTCCAGAAAATGTCTACATTGAGTATAAATATAATATGGGGATATATAATTTTATAGGCGGCCCGCGGAGTTAGGATGCATTTCCAAAGTGGCCCACAAGATCTGGCTGGCCACCCCCTGATTTAAACGCTCGCTTGACAAATATTACATCAAATAATAATTTTAATTAGAATTAAAATTATTTGTAATATATATGCTTTTTTTAATTAACAACACTAATTAAGTATAAGACTGAACGTTTAGAAGAAAATTACCTTTACATTAAAAAAAAACTCCATCATTATTCATTTCTGCTTTAAACTGTTCATACAAAGATTGCATTTTTTTTTTTTTTTTCATAAACATATTTTCGCTATAAAAATAACCATCAACACAAAACAATTCAAGAATTCTTTCTTTGCAATATCGCCACTTTAAATAGCTCTTAAAATCACAGATTTCAAACTCGGGCATTCTCACTAGCTAATAAATGAGAAAAAATTCCCCGAGAATTACTCGGTCCGATTACGTTCATTCTGTGTATAATTTTCCGATTTACAATCCGTTCAAGTCGGCTGCAACAATTAATGCTTTAATAACTTATCCTATATTCGCCAATTCCTTCCAATCCCACAGGAAATGGGAGCCATAAATGGAAAGTAATTGCCCCTCCTTTTGGAAATTTTCGCCATTAATTAGCCAATAAATCGCGCCAAGCGCGAACGTTAAAAGTTGCGACATCGACACAGGGACAATTGGGGGAAAAAAAAAGGCATCGTTTTTATCTGCTATTAAATCTCGGCATAAAAGTACTTGTGGTCGATAATCGTCTTTAAAATAGAAATTAGGGTGACAAGGATTAAAAACTTCCCAACTATAACAAAAAAAAAAAAAAAAAAATTAATTCAAATATATTTATAAACGCCATTTTTTTTTTTTTTTTTTATTTCGAACAACGCTCTCCAAGTTTTTAATCTTTTTTCTTTTTCCCTAAATTCCAGAAAGTAAATACGGTGAGGAACAAGAAAAAAAATAAAAAAGAAAATTTGGAAGATATAAAAACAAATCAAGACAGGATAGTAAATATATTTTATTTATAAAAAAAAAGAAAAAAAGTTGGTTTTAAAAGCTATAAAGGGATGGCATAGAAAAAGGGGAGGGGGTTTGATTTCTGGCTGGGGCGTTATTCTCTAATTGAAGCCATTGGGAAAATTACTCAGCAGACGACTCTCATCATACACCCTTTTCTTTAAGGGGTGGTGCACAAATTACTAAGTGTTTCCAAAGAAAATATTAATGACAAATGAATAAAAATTATGTTTGACAGTTGTAAAAGTATATTTTAGAATATTTATTAAATAATTTAATTAATAAATAATTTTAATAACATTAAATAAATAAAATAAATAACAAGTACAAATTATGTTTGACAGTTTTAAAAGCATATTTTAGACTATTTATTAAATAATTTAATTAAATAATATTAATTAATAATTTTAATAACATTAAATAAAATAAATAATAAACACGAATTATGTTTGACAGTTTTAAAAGCATATTTTAGAATATTTATTAAATAATAATATTAATGAATAATTTTAATAACATTAAATAAATAAAATAATAAACACAAATTATGTTTGACAGTTTTTAAAAGCCATATTTTTAGAATATTTTTATTGAATAATTTAATTAAATAATAATATTAATTCATAATTTTAATTATATAAATTATTTCAATTCTGGCGTTTCAATTTTAAAAATTTTTTTTCTGCTCCAGAAACAAAACTGCTCTAATTTTCTGTCTGTTGTCCATGGATTATACGCTTAAAAATCGTCGTGGTTTGTAGATCACTGCATATAATCTTTTCTGGAGTTTTACGCCAATCAATTCTAAAAACTGTTGCCTAAAATGATTTCTGCAAAATTATAATAATAATAATAATAATAATTAATAAAAATATAATAATATAATAAAGAAATGCTATCTGCTAGGCCGATATACAGGTTACTCATAAACTTTAGAATTTAATGTAAGAACAAAACGTAAAACAATAATCTTTAAAAAAAAAAAAATAAAAATTATAGAACTCCAAACGATTTTCTTTTCTTGAAAAATCTCAGTTTCACTTTGAAATGAAATTGTTTTTTTTTTTTGCAACAAACGATTTTTTAGAACAATTTTAGATTATTTAATAATACAATTATTAATTCTGAAAGATATTTAAATAAATATTATGTATAAAAAAAAGAGCCCGTGAAAGAAATTTTTAAAAATGCTGTGAAAGAAAAAAAAAAAAATGAAATTGGCAAAGAACACGAAACCCCTCCCTCTTCCCAAAACATTACCCATAATTTGTATGGCTAACAATAAATTAGGCTCTAGAGTGTTGGGCGCAAGACTGACAGCCTTACCCTCCCTCAACCCCATAACCTTACCATCTCTCGTCTCGAAATCTACCAGTAGCAAACAATTTTCTAAACATAAAAAAAAAAGAAATATGGAATTTGTGGGCTTTAAGTAATCGAAAAAGTAGTAAAAGTAGCAGCAACAATCACAGTCTTGAATGGAATTATAGATAAAAATAAAAAACACTTCATAGAAGTCTAAATTAATAATGAACTATGATTTTAATCAAGACTTTCATCTCACTAGCAAAGAGGAAGTTAACTACAAGTAGTTGAAAAATAACGCCTCTATCGTATACTTAAATGTTCATCTTCTTTATAATATCGTAAAAGGGGAACTCAATGGCCGAGTGGCTAGCGCTCTGTGCCACAGATTTCGGATTCGAGTCCCCGGCGGTGCCATTGTAGTGGTTTGGAATCCACTTTAAACCGTAGGTCCCGGTCTAACAGGGCGTTGCGGGGGATAGTGTTACTCGCGTCAGTAGCTTATCTTCAAACTACACGCACCGCCTGGGTAATGCTAAGTGAGTAACATCGGTGCGGCGCTTGACTTAGTTATAAATGACAACTGTCTGAGCGTTTACCCGCTGCATTAGGAAAAAAAAAAATAATATCTTAAATTTATAACATATATTTTTTTTTTTTTATAATTGAAGCCCCATAAATTTTTTAAAACTGAAAAACATTTTCTTAATTTTATACCATGGGTATACTCGCAATTCGATGTTAGTATTGTGCATGCCAAAGAACAAGAATCGACCACGTTTAGTCGAGATCTTTCATCTAAGGTTTGAAATTTTTAACGGGGGATGTGGTATTACGGTGTTGAATTTTGTAAACGACAAGCACATGTGAATCGGTATTGTTTGACTTCTTAGAATATCATCAATTTATATCATTTTTGTTAGTTATGTTGGAAACAAGTAATGTTAAAAAAAAAAAAAAAAAAAAAATTTAAGTCAATTCCTACTTTTTTTCACTATATTGCTTAAAAGTTCCTTTACAAATAAAGTTGAAATTTTCCTCTTACATCTGGCGCCCTCTATGGGTAGATACATGCAATTTAAATCTAAAAAAACTAAAATTAATTAATTACATTTAATGAATGAATATTTGAAAACTGTATTCACATCCAGTATCATCTACTACGAAAAAAAAAAAAAAAAAAAAAAAAACGATTCGCAGTTGTAAGTTGAACTAAAAGCGCTAACAACTTTAACTAAGAGTCTGGTTTGCTCTGCTGTCAGCAATCAACTGTGCGTATCTAGGGAGGGTCACTGCGTCACTGAGGTCACTTAAAGTGAAATATGTTATATCAGAATGTTGGAATCTGTCATATTAGATGTTCTAAGATGCGCGCATCATGGGTTCGCAGAATATAATTTAATTATTCTACGAACTCATAAATAAAACAGGCAATATCTGTCCTATATTCGCAAGATTATTATATTAAAATCAAAGTTAATTTTTTTTTTCTCATCATTTCGACAGTTGATTTTTGAATATAGGGATAACACACATAATGCATTTTTCTAATGCATTAGTTTTTTTTCTAATTTGGCCATTATAAAATAAATATATTTTATAAAAGTGTGATACATCTCACGGGCGGGAAAAATATTTAAGTTGGACCCGAATGAGACCCATGGGCTGGCCACCCCCTGATCTATAGACTTTAGTAATAATTTTAATAGTGATTTCATTGCTAGATTGCTAGATGGCTAGATTGTCGTTCCCAAAATTTGAGACTCAAATTATTTATTTTAAATACAGCAGTTAAAAGGGACATAGAGACCAATCATAACAAAGCAACAGCAGAAAGAATCAATCTTACAAATAACTACCACTTTTAATTTTGTATCGAATTTTTGTCCCTGAGTTTCAGAATTCAAGAACGAAATAATACTTTAAAAAAAATATAAGATAATTTCTTTTTACTCTTAAAGGAACAATAATTACAATTCTTACAAGTAGGTTAAAAAAATCATAAAACAAGTAATATAAAAATGGCAATTCCTACATTTTTTACTATATTGCAGGAAATTCCTTTATAAATAAAGTTGAAATTTTCCTCTTACATCTGGCGCCATCTGTGGGTAGATTCCTGCAACTTAAATCTAAAAAAACTAAAATTAATGAATTAAATTTAATGAAGGGCTTAATATTTGAAGAAACTGTATTAATATCGCGTGTCATCCACTACAAGTTTCAAAAAATGCATTTGAACTCGAGTGGATGATTAAAAAGTATTTTATGAACGACTGAAAATGTGAACAAGATATATATATAGAGAGAGTATGAACTAATAGTAGGAACTGAAGAAAAATATGGGAAGATTAAAAATCGGGCATCAGAGAAATCAAACTAATTATATCACGGATTCTTCACTGGGGGTCTACTGGGTTGGTTCAATATATTCACAGGTTTGGGTCAAGGGCTCTGCGAGTTTGGATGAGGAAAACAATTCAATATAATTTATTTTTACTAATTGCAGATTAATTTAGCATTCTTTTTATATGAATGCTTTCAATACATGAAAAATAGTTTTAGTTATATCTGTTGTTAAGTTTCTCAATAATACAAAATTTTATTCAAAAATAAATCACATTATTTATTAATTAATTTATTTTATTTTTTTAAATTATTGAAATCATTAAATTATTGAATTATTTTTATACATAAAGAAATTAAATACATGTATATTTTTAATAATTTTCGAGGTTTTTATTTATGTGGCTATCTGCCAAGAAACTAAGAGTATATGCGGCTTTCTGTTAAGTAAGCATGAATACATGCACCTACTGCCAAATAACCGTAAATACATGTACCTCACTGACAACTATGAATACTTGTGGTCCATTTCCAAGTAACCATAAGTAAATGCTACTGCTGACAAGTAATCATGAGTACATGCCACCTTCCAATTGACCGTGAGTGCATACACACTACTTCCAACTAGCCATGAGTACATGTAGTCCACTTCCAAGTAACCATAAGTGCATGCGATCCACTGACAAGTAACCGTAAGTACAACAAGTAACCGTGAGTAGATCCACCCCACTACCAAGTAACCGTGTAATTCAATGTCAAGTAACCACGGGTGCATGCGAACCCACTTACAAGTAATCGTATGATCTACTACCAATGTGGCTCGCTTTCAAGTAATAATTACATTACTCGCTGACAAGTAACCGTGAGCGCCTGCTGGCCGAGGATTTGTGCATTCAAGATTTAGAACTTTGGAAAACTTGATTGATAGCACATCGAGTTTTCGCTTTGTAAGTGACTGATTCGAAATCCAATGACCTAAAAAAATTATGCTTCTATGCAAGTGGTGGGTACTATAAATCCATACATCCAAAAGTCCTTTCGATAGAAGTGAAAGGGTGCGAGCCCAGTTCTCTCTTTTGGTATGTTTGCCCCACATTGCAGTGACACAAAGCAAGAACCCCTAGATATAGCACGAATCTGTTCTTGCATTGACAGACAACCTCAGGTCATTTGAAAAAGAAGATTTTTTCACTATATATCTCTTCTTTTGTTAAAATTCAAATTTACTGGGAAACCTCAAATGAACTCTTTCTGTTCATTTTTGGGTGGTCCATTAATAAGGAAGTTGGGTAAAATGAGCTATTTCCTTTTATTCAACAACGCTGGCGCCGCAATCCTCTGCAGGCATGGATTCATCGAACTGAAGGACTTACGGGAAACGAGGATTAGCAAGTTGGATGCTAAACCTTCTTGTGAAAGTTCCACACATAGTGATGCTCAATTGTTAGATAACCAACGTAATATTTTTTTTTTTTTTTGCCAGATTAGTGTTAGTGGGTATATAGATATAAAATTACTGAGAAATTGCCATAAAACCCATCATAACAACAATAAAAACCGAATTGTGAGGTTTAAAATATCACTGTTTAAATAGTTTTTAGTAACTGATTTAATTAGAAATTGATTAAATAATTTGTTAAAGAATTATTTGGTAAAATTCAGTAGTCGGCATATATTTTATACCGTCCAGTGGCAACGTGCTCAGTTGTGATCAGCAAGATCCGATTCGTAACAGCCTAGCGTGCAGAGAGGAAAGCCCCATGTTCAAATCCACTTGTGGCAAGGATGTAGTTACAACTTTCAAAAACGAGGAGACTCGATGGAATTTGTGATATGTAAAGCATCTCGCATCGATAGTCAGACTACTTGGTGGAAGTTTTCTGGATTTTGTCTCATAAGACACGCGATTGCGGGGCCCCTGTAAAAACACTTTCTGGAAGGCACTACACTCCTTCAATACCCCTCGGTGGCATACATGAAGCCCAATTTTCTAAAATGAAATTGACCCAACACAAAACACGCTCAAACATAACGG
This sequence comes from Caerostris extrusa, assembly GCA_021605095.1. Classification (NCBI taxonomy): domain Eukaryota; kingdom Metazoa; phylum Arthropoda; class Arachnida; order Araneae; family Araneidae; genus Caerostris; species Caerostris extrusa. The sequence continues at coordinate 40,315 of BPLR01014673.1, forward strand.
AAGCTAACCTGCAATACTCATTACGATATGCGAATACCCAAATTGAGAGCGATTTGCATAAGCTCAGTGAAAGAGTGGAAAAACCAATATCACACTAGTCAAATAAATATTTTTGAATGATTTCATTTTTTTTTTTAATTTCGTTTACATTTATATATTTTTCATATTTAATTTTTAGTGTTATCTATTTCTTTACAATGTGCGTTTAGTATCATCATTATTATTATATCATCTATTTTTACACGTAAGAATAATAGTAAACACAAAAATACTAACTCATTATGTTTCAGTTTTTTACTTCAAAAAAATGTCTGATGAGGGTGTAAATCTAATAGGGGATAAATAACTTTATATGCGGATGCATTTTCAAAGTAGCCCGCAAGTTCATTTGGGTTGGCCTCCCTTGTTTTAAAAAGCAAAAGCAATTATATAGTGACCTACAACTACTAATGTAAACACCTATACAGCCCCTTTTCAGCATTCGGAAATGAGATCGGGGATGTGCCAATAACCGTTGAATTATGTCGTCTGTTGTTGTCGTTTCTGCGGTTACGCAGCAGCCCATATTACAAACTGTTCATTCCCACCCCACATCCTACACCCTTCCACCCCCACCCTCCCTTTTTTAATATTAATAAAGAAAACTGCATTTCTTGTGGAATTCCTTCATTCCCCCCTTTCTTTTGAATATCTACAGGCAGAAAAACATCACTGGCTTCAAGAAAGTTTAATATGCTGGGCATCATTTCAAAATATCCGATTTCACATCTATTATTATTTTTTGTTGTAGTGCAAAAGATAGAGAGACAAAAAGCTTACAATATTGAGGTTGGAAAGTTTTGATGTACGAGAGCATTTTAAATTCCCTTTTATGATTCCTTACTTTTTTTTTGCTTCGAATGAACTCTCTCTTGAATATTTACTGTAAAAATCTGTGGAACAGAATTAATTGATTCACTTCAGCGAATGTGCGGTTCGTCCTGTTAGAATGCGGCCATAAACATCCCGGCCGCAGTGAATTTGCGTTTTCTGTCTCTGCATCTCCTAATGCCGGGGACATTAGAGTGCGCATATATTACGGATATTAATGCTTTTTCTTCCGTTGCCAAATGTATGGGAGGGACGTTTTTTCAGTTCACGTGTAATTGAAGTTGCAAATAACAAACTGACGAATTGGGATTTCTTTCGAAGCTCCGTTTACTAAAAGTATCTTGTCTAATATCTTCTTTTTTTTTATGTTGCAAATTTGGACAAGTTTTTACAATTCTATTTTTTTCACATTTTTACATATGCCTGGTTTATTGTTACAAAAGTTTCTTTGGTATCTGTTCCCTGAAAAAGTATTTAACTAATGGAAATGAATTAAATTATTCGATTGAAGATTCTTCTTCGTCTTCATTGGCACAACAGCCGCATGGTAGGCCAAGGCACACTAACAGATTTCGAGATACTTTCTTTTTACGGGGTAGAGTTGTCAGCCCCTACACCCAAAGCTAGACCGGGACTTACGGCTTAAAGTGGATTCCGAAGCACTACAAACACCCGAAACCTATGGCACCGAGTTCCAAAGCACCAGTCACTCGGCCATCATGCCCCTAAATTCAGAACTAGTCGAGTAAAATTTAATTTCCTTTGTACTGTAAATTGTCCTTTAATTCTATGATTGATACTGGTCGCCGCAGTTGTTGCCACTGCTTTCAGAAACCAGAAGATTGGCACTGATAGTCAGGCTGTCTGGTGGGAATTTTCTGGGTAATCTTCCATAACGTCAATAGGTAGATATGATTGCTTCAGACCAGACCAGATCGGTCTGATGGCCAACTGGCCAGCGCTCTGGTATGATCTAACTACGTATGTATATATCTAAATATCTAATACGTTTTTTTTTTTTTTTTTTTTTTTTATGCTTTAAATTTGGACAGGTTTTTACAATCTCATCCCCCCATATTTCGTTTTTATTGTTACATTTTTTTTTCGCGATCCTTGAAAAATAGTCATTTAATTGATGACCATGAATTAAATTATTCAATTGATGAATGGTTTGGTTTGCCACTCTGCGATTATTTTGTGCACATTTGGAACTAATTAAACTGGGAACTACAATTTAACGTGGATTCGAACCACTAACACAAACTGAAACAGGCCAGAGCGCTAGCCAATAGGCCATCAGGCCGCATCAATTGATTAGCAGTCGAGTAAATATTAATTTCATTTGTACTAGAAACTATCTGTCAATTCTGGGTCAGACGTTGCTGGCACTGCTTTCTGAAACCAAAAGACTCGATGACTATTGTGAAAAGATTAAAAATGTCTCGCCTCCACAGTAAAGCTAATCTGGTGAGAGTTTTCTGAATTTCCTTAACATCAGTAAGTAGAAGCAATTGTTTTAGATCATAACAGCAAGACCGTTTACGTCTCGTTCATGCTGGTTTGAATTTGAAACAAAATACAAAACAAAGTAAATTTATTTCAAATATATATATATTTGTTCTTGCAGATGGTGGAGGTTTTTTTTACATCAAGGGCTTTTGCTGCTGTTGTTTCTTATCACTTGGCCGACAATAGCCTCTAGATCAAGTTCAAGAACCCGTGTGTAAGGATATTTATAATTTCACCTTTTCTTCGAGGGGAACAAAATGTCATCCATTAGGTCTCTTCGGTCCTGAATCCTTATTGTTATTTGTAGAACAGGCAGGGTTATAAGGAAAGGACATTACCATCCAGAAGGAATTTTAGGGGTAACTACTCTGCATCTGCATGAAATATGGGAGAAAATATCTCACCACGTAACCTGGTTATCGACATGAGACGCTTGTATTTCCTCATTTCTGAAAGCAGATGTTACAACGGTGGCCCATATGCATGCCAGCTGCTGTTCACTATAATATTGTTAATCGCTATATATAAGTTATCACTGGATCTGATGGCCGAGTGGCAAGTGCTCTGGCGCTCGGTACCCAGGTTTCGGGTGCCAAGGCTGTTTGTAGAGGTTCGGAATTAAACTCTACATTTAGTGGTTCAGTAACCACCATATGTACCGGACTAATATGGACGTAGAGCGTTGTGTTGTTAATGTTACTCGCGTCCTTAGAATGTCTTCAAGCTACACGTGCCCCCTGGGTAATGAGTGAGCCCTTGATTATGGCATAAAGATCAACTGTCTCTGTATCGCCAGCTGAATTAGAACAACAACAATATAAGTTATCACTGGTTAATGAATCGAGGAATTGTAATATTAAATAACAATAATAATAATAATAAATTTACATATTTTATGTCAATGTCTTTGAAGAGGATAACTTATTAATCGGAAGATCAAAGCACAATCATAATGAAACAATTTATGAACAAACAAGTAATATAAAAACAAATTTTTGAAGTCAATTCCTACTTTTTTTTTTTTTTTCACTCTATTGCAGAAAGTCCTTTATAAATAATTTTCATTCATTTTTTTAAGTTTATCTGGCGAACTCTATTGGTAGATATATGCAACTTAAATCTAAGAAAAACTAAAATTAATCAATTAAATTTAATTACTGAATTAATATTTGAAAAAAAACCCGTATTAACATCCAGTGTCATCCACTACAAGTTCACAAACAAATGTATTTGAACTTGAGCGGATGAATGAAAAAAAGTATTTTATGAACGATTGAAAGTTTGAACAAGATATATATATTGGGAGAGTGTGAGCTAATAGAAGGAATTGAAAAATAATAAATTTATACATTTTATGTCAATATCCCTGAAGAGGCTAACTTATTAATCGGAAGATCAAAAGCGCAATCATAATGAAACAATTTATGGAACACAAAATAAACGAGAGAGCATTTTCGAACAACGACGGCACATATCACAAAACCATCCCTATTAAGGATCCAGCCGAGCGGAATGATTCCCCATCCCAGATCCGTCCCGATAACATTCGGCGGGAGCGTCTTTTAAAAATCGGGAATATCCCGTTCCTCCTCGTTCTCCGAATTTTCCACTTCTTAACTATCAATGAGCGTCCCATCCCCTTTTGAGAGAGAGGAGGGATGCTTATCGGAGGGTGGGGTGCAGGGAAGACTCGTTTCATTAATAGATTTTTAATGTTGTTCGAGGGGCGACGTGTAAAACATCCGGGTAGAAGAATTGTTTAGGCGCTTTGGCATCGAGTGGGTGGCTTTTGTTGTGCGGCTAATTGCACTTAAGTCTTCGCGATCGTCTGTTTATCAGATTCGGATTAATGGGGTGGACTGGCTGGAAGGGGGAGGGGCCCAGCAGCACAAAAAGAGAGTATCGTTTCGCTGCTCGGTTTGGAGGGCAGAGACAAAAGATGCAGATCCCAGGGTGGAGTGAAATGCAAAGTGGTGTAAGACCACGTGACGAAGATTAGTGAATGTATGAGGTGCAAAAACTAAGTCTGTTCATCAACAATAATACAAAAATATAAAAAAACTGAATTCTGATCTGCAAATTTCAGCATGTGAACATTTGTGTGTTTCATGCGTGAACATTCGAGAACGGAGGAATAAACTCAGGAATATGCCAACGCTTAATAATGCACGAGATATAGGAAGCAATGGATTGGAATACTACAAGAATGTCCAAATTCAAATAGCCATATGAATACAGCAATGCTGAATAGATCAAGAACTTCATAAAGAATGAATTGTTTAAGAATCTCTGAAAGAATATACAAAAGTAAGATAAATGTAGTCGTAAATGAAGAATTCCAAATTCTACAAGAAACGTTGTCACATACAATAGCCAAGTGAATATATCAATGTTTGAAAATTTGTAGGCATAAATGAAAGAATGGAGTATTCCAAATGCAATAAGAAGCACTATGCATCTCAATAGGCACCGGAATTGCCAAAAGGGATATATATGAAACTTCAAGAAGAAAAGAATTGATCAAAGCCCTTTGAGTAATTATAGCCTTTCGATATTGTCGTTTTATTTGCTTGCTTCACTTTTTTGGATTGCGTCACGAACCCTGTCCAGGACGACATCATGCTCACACATGATAAAAAAAAAACCTCGAATAAATTTAAAATTTTTCAAGAGTGTGTTGTTCAGCTGTTCAACCATTTGTTATCAATTGTTCATTGGTTTGTCCTCTACGGTCATTTTTTTTTTTTCACACTTTAGGCTAATTAGACAGGAACATACTGATTAACGTGTATTCTGAACCACTCACAAACATCCATGCCATCGGTAGGATTCGAATTTGAAGCCTATGGTATCAAAGACCAGAGTGCTAGGCAATTGGCTATCAGGCAGCTGTTCAATACAGAAAATTCTTGTCTAATTTTTGGTTCACTGGTAACGTGTAAGATGGTCGGGTTCAAATGCGCGGTGATATGATGCGCGCAAGGTGATGTTCACTTCAGTGATTGCTTTTATAGATGACGATTGATCCAAAGTGTATTAAAGTTTCATATTCAAAATCAGACTGCCTGTTGGGGGTTTTCTCAGTTTTCTTTTGTATGACACGTCAACGAGAATAGGAAGTTGACCCTTAACTCCACTTATGAAGCAATGTCTTCCTTTCATTGTTGTTGGTGAAAATGTTTCTGAGATACATCAGTGGAACGATTAGCCTACTGATATTCAATAAAAAGAGTATACACCAAGAGCAAAACGAGCAGGAGATCTGAGGTTCGAATGCTCTAAGGATTTCTATTGCAGCCATTGCTTTCATCTTAGATGGTGATTGTGACAGCAAGTCACAATCACCATTTTGTTATTCCACTCACAATTCTGTTATTGTTTCTTTAATAAGCGTTCTGATTATTTATGAAAGTTTAAAGAAAATAAACTCATTAAAGCTGTCTTTGTAAGGTGGTGAAAGATTCGATGTACTAAAGTTAATCTACTGAAGCTTTATTTGTAAGTTGGTCAACAAAGGTGAACGAATCGACAAACTAAAGCTGATACACTAAACCTCCCGTTGTAAATGGTCGGCAAGGGTGATCGAGTCGACGAAGTAAAGTTAATCTACTAAAGCTATCTTTGTAAGGAGGTCAACAAAGGTGAACGATTCGACGAATTTAGCTAACCCACTAAATCTTTCTTTGTAAAGCGGCCAATAATGGTGAACGATTAGATGTACTAAAGTTGACCCACTAAAACTTTTCTTGTAAGATAATCAGCAAAGATGGATAGTTTGATGGGTGGACATACAAAAGAGTTAAACAGGATTCTCACCGAAAATTGAATAATAAAGTAAAAGAACCTTTTTTCTACCGGCTTATATCAAAAGTTAACTTTTCAAAACAAATCCAGGTTTAAAGAATAATTTTTTCCTGTGTTCTTTAAAAATTTGGTATCGTGGAGTTAAATGTAATTCCAGATGAAACCGATAGTGGAACGTGGGGTATTGGTATAAAAGATCAGGCTTCTAATTGATTGGTGTTTTTCGCTGGAGATTTTAGCAACTGGTAGACCATTAATATTAAAAAAAAAGAAATGCATTTTTAGATATAATAAATAATATTAAAATAATGAATAAAATGTATTTTTAAATAATCAACTTTGAATTATTAGACACCAATGAATTCTTATATGTCATTAAAAATTGCCGTAATTATTCTCGACTCTATATGACTTCTTTCTTCAGTTAAAACATCTTCATTACAACCGAAATTCTATCTCCAAATCCCAGTTCGGCATCTACCATTAAGCCCAGCATTGTTGGAATACATATTTATTCCATTCAAACACCATTTTCCAAAAATTGAATATCATTACCTCGTCGGTGGCATCCACTAATCAGTTGCGAGCAATTAAAAATACACTTTGCAAAGTTTTTCATTTGCATTTATCTCCAATTGCTGCAGCGGCACCATCCTTTTTCACACTAACTGCTCCCTTGGAGCATTTTCCCTCTAAATGAACGCGAACAGCTATTAATATCCGATGCTCGTTGTGAAGGAAATGAAGCGATCTTTTGAGAACCCGTCGAGAGGAAAATATCCGAAGATTATTATTTTAAGAGGAAGAATCTTCGAGGATATAATTATTTTTAAGTACTCCTTCCCCATTCAATTTTCCCCTTTTTCTCCTTTGCTCTTCAAAAGGTGTTATCAGGCTTCTGGCTCTTAATGACTTCGGGAGTTGAATGACGTTCCATTCAGCGAGGCGGCAGGGAAAAGGGAAACAATACGCTTTGATTTGCTTTCAGTGTGGTGAGGTTTTGAAAATTTTCCCCTGCAGTTTGGCTGGATGGATGAATGAGGCGGGTATTTGGCGATACAACCTCTCTTTCGGTTTTGCGGCGATTTGCGTTATTTCTGTCACACTCATTAAAGGATTTTTAATTGGAAATTACAAGAATATTAAATTATTTGATGTGGGATTATTTTTGTAAATTACTTATTCAGTTAAACAATATGCTTTGATTTGCTTTCCGTGCGGTGAGCTTTTTTGAAAATTTTCCCCTGCAGTTTGGCTGGATGAATGAATGAGGTGGGTATTAGCGATCTTTCGGTTTTGCGTTATTTCTGTCCCACTCATTAAATGCTTTTAATTGGAAATTACGAGAATATTAATTTTATTTGATGTGGGATTATTTTCGGAAAGGCCTTAAAATTACTTATTCAGTAAAACAATACGCTTTGATTTGCTTTCGGTGTGGCGTGGTTTTGAAAATTTTCCCTGCAGTTTGGCTGGATGGATGAATGAGGCGGGTATTTGGCGATACAACCTCTCTTTCGGTTTTGCGGCGATTTGCGTTATTTCTGTCACACTCATTAAAGGCTTTTAATTGGAAAATTACAAGATTATTAACTTATTTGATGTGGGATTATTTTTGTAAATTACTTATTCAGTTAAACAATATGCTTTGATTTGCTTTCCGTGCTTTGAGCTTTTTTGAAAATTTTTCCCTGCAGTTTGGCTGGATGGATGAATGAAGCGGGTATTTGGCGATACAACTTGTCTTTCGGTTTTGCGGCGATTTGCCTTATTTCTGTCACACTTATTAAAGTCTTTTAATTGGAAATTACGAGAATATTAATTTTATTTGATGTGGGATTATTTTGGCCTTAAAATTACTTATTCAGTAAAACAATTCGCTTTGCTTTCGGTGTGGCGAGGTTTTTTGAAAATTTTCCCTGATGTTTCTGGATTTCAGGCGGGTTTTTGCGATCTTTCAGTTTTTCGGCGATTTGTGTTATTTCTGTCACACTCATTAAAGGCTTTTAATTGGAAATTACGGGAATATTAATTTATTTTATGTGGATTTTATTTTTGTAAATTATTAATTCAGTAAAACAAAACGCTTTGATTTGCTTTCGATTTGGCGAGGTTTTTGAAAATTTTCCCCTGCAGTTTCGCTGGATGGATGGATGAGGCGGATATTTGTGATAAAACTCTCTTTCGGTTTTGCGGCGATTTGCCTTATTTCTGTCACACTCATTAAAGGCTTTTAATTAGAAATTACGAAAATATTAATATGTTTGATGTGGGAATATTTTATAAAAGGCTTACTTAGAAAACGTATTTATTCAGTAAATAATAGATTTGCCATATGCTAATTGAGTAAGATTTTATGTTATAAATTTTGATGGAAAAGTCGTAGTTAGCTTGTAGTGATGAGACGTTAGAAAATAGGGATTGTAGGTTATGGTGGAATACAATTTTTCGATTTTGTTAAATCATTGAATGAGACTCGTATTTCTGATGCAACTTTTTCATGTTTCAAAATTTTAATTTCCATCATATTCATCCAATATTTCCAATATTTAAAATTTAAATGAAATAATATATAATAATATTTTAAATATATATCTTCCTTTATTAAATAAAATAAATCACTTTGCTTTACTACAGGGAAATATCTAAAATTTTAAGATTATTGAAAGAGAGGGAGCTGTCTGTATGTATATTTTCGTGAAATTTGTAGTTATTTTAAACTCTTTAAAAAAAAAAAGTTAGTTAAAGTAAGTTAGAAATTATTGTAATATAGTCAGAGGGTGAGTTTGTTTGAGGCTTGGTTATTTTATATTAGTGGACTAATAACCGCAATACACTAGTCATTTTCGATTAGTAAGTGAAAATACCGGAAAGATGCAATTAAATTATAATATAAAATGAAAATATGCATAGATTTTTTTATATAAGAATATTGAATAATTGTTTTAGAAATAGTATTTTATAACTTTATATTATATAATGTTTGAAAAAAATTTTAAACACTGGTATATAAATATAATTAATTATTAGTTATTCCTGTAAAATAAAAATTGTAATTTAAATTAATAGTAATTTTTGTGTTAAATGATCAATTCAAAATTTTGTGTTAAAACAGAAAATGTTACTGTTTTAGAGCTTAAAATTCAATGTAAAAATGATAATTACGAAAATAGATCAAATTAAAAATTCCTTTAATTTCACTTAATTGTATGAATTAAAGCAATTCCCTTAAAAAAGGTTAATACATTAGTTATAACAGAATAAATTCCATCTGAAGATGTGGTTGTTTTATGATACATTTTTAATTTTATGTAGTTTTTGCCAGTATAAAATTTATTTAATTTGCACTTTGAACACTTAGACACTTTTTATTAACATCATGTCATACCCATAAAATTGTTTCAATATTTTTTCCCATTTTGATATCTTTTTTGTTCCTTTCTTTAACTTTTAACTAAGGATGACTATTTTTTCATTAATTTAATTTTATAATTTTATGCAATAATTAAATTAACAGTATTAATTAGCAAACATCATGAAACTTGCACATTAGGCAAAAATTGTTTAAATTTTTGAAAACATTTTTATTTGGGAAATATTATACAGTTAATTTACTTGAATAAATTAAATTGTACATACGTTATTATTTATTAACCGACTTGCGAAATTTTTAAATTTACTTTTTGTCATAAGCATTTCAATCCGTACTGTGATTTGATTGTAGTGTTCGTAGCATTGTAAACTCAACGACATACTTTAAACTTCGATTAATTTAAACAAATCTTGATGAGGAATGGCATGAATAGCCGCGGACATGTATTAGGTAAATGAAATGAACAATTAAACGAAGTCTTGGAGACTTCTTGGAGTCAAAATGTAAAATATAAACGTAAAATGTAGTATAATAAATGTAAATATAAAATAATATATTTGTATGTAATATAATATAAAATATTTTGTTCTAATGCAGCTGGCAAACACTTAGACAGCTGTTTTGGATGCCTTAAGAGAAGCGCTGCACCGATCTTACTCAGTTAGCACTAACCAGAAGGTGCGTGTAGCTTGAGGATAAGCTACGGACACGGACACTACCCCCGCAACTCTCTACGATCCTGTTAGACCGGAACCTACAGTTTAAAGTGGATTCAGAACCGCTACAAACATCTGAACCCGAAACCTGTGGTACCTAGTGCCAGAGCGCTAGCCACTCGGCCATCCTAGCCCCATATATAATATATATGTAATATGTATTGCATATCTCTACTTTAAAACAGATTCTCTTTTCCATATTGTATCGCATGATCCTATTGTAGAAATAATCCTCAAATAAATATTTTAAAAATAAATGTTTAAATTTTAAAAATCATAAGCTAAAAGCAAACGGCGAAGTTTTGCCATTAATCTACTCCTGTCACCAACGCATCTTGACCTAGTGCCTTATGAAATCTATGTGCTTACGGTGACGTTAACTTCCTGAGCAAAAAAAAAAAAAAAAATAAATAAAGCTTCTGCTTCGCCCATACGCTGACCAGGCAATAAACCTCTCAAGGCCATCATTAAAAGCGGCCCCTGGTGTAGAGCGGATGCACCAGAACCTCCTTCCATGGGCGATGCCCCGCGCACATTAGGGACGAGGTTCTATGACCATAATTTCCGCGAACCCTCGCCCATTCAATTCGACGTACGACGCCCCATTAAAACGACCGCTCCGACTATATCCTTTTCCTGGACTGCCAGCAAAACCCTGGTGTAAGAGGGACTAGAGCATCGCCGTGATTATCTGATGATTATGAATTTGATACCTCTCTCCGTACTATTGAGGGTGATTTAGTGGTCTTTTGTATCGATAATTAGAATCGATTCGGACGTACCCGTTATGGTTTTCGGTGGGCTATAAGGAAAGGCCATTGTGGTGAGTGAAAGCTGCGGTTGGAAAAGAGTTTTCAGAGAGAGAGAGAGTCATGGAGGAGGTATGGCTTCCTAATGAAGCGGGGCTGATGGCTGTGGAAGGAAGCGGCAGATGCTTAAAATCAGGGACGGTGTCTTTTGTGGTACTAATTTTATTGCTTCAGGAGAGAAGTGAAAACTTATTATTTTGGAGAGAGAAGAGGAAGTTTCTTAATTTCCTTGGGAAGTGCTCACAGATTATCAGTGCTTGATTTCGTCGCGATTCTTCTAAATATGTGTGTCGAAATGCACTAATGAGAGAATATCGATTACTTGAATTTAAGATAATTTGATACGACCAAAAATTCATTTTTTCTGCATGTAATTTAATTAAAAATTTTTCAGGTCAATTTCTTTTGGGATTTAAAAAGGATTAATAGGGTGTTCTCTATAGGCTGTCATCGAATTCATGGGCCTAACTTTATGGAAGGTAACTATACATTATCATCATCATCATTGGCACAGCAGCCCCATGGTGGGCCAAAGCTGCCTGCCTGCTGGCAGATTTCGAGATAAGAAATGTTTTTCTTTTTGCGGGGTAGAGTTGTCAGCTCTACGCCTAACAGTCATATTAGACCGTGACATACAGTTTAAAGTGGATTCCGTACCATAACAAGCATCCATATCACAGCCGGGACTTCAACCTCGAAACCTGTGGCACCAAAGCGTTAGTCAGTCGGCCATAAGGCCTCTAACTATACATAAAGAAGAATTTTTAGCATAGCAATATGAATATATATATATATATATATATATATATATGATTTGAGAACAATATAACCTTAGAATTAAAATGTACAAAGACATTTGAAGTGTATAAGACTTCTTTGCTTAATACCAATTCACGTCGTGATTATATCATTGTAACGAACTTGATAACCCTCTTTATGCTAATATACATCAAACAAAACATTGTGACCACCTGTCAATAACGAGTTGGCCCACCTTGACACGCAACACAGCTTCAACCCGCCTTGGCATGGATGCCACAAGTCCTTGGTAGATGGCCGGAGACAGATTGTACCAGATGTTTAAGCAACGGTCACGAAAATCCGAGATGTTGCGAATTGGTGATCTTTGAACTCTGAGCTGCCGTCCCAGAACATCCCAAATGTGTTCTATCGGATTGAGTTAGGCGGCCAGGACATTAACTGGGATTCAGCATTATGTTCCTGGAACCACTCCAACACAATTTTAGCCTTGTGACAAGGAGCGTTGTCCTGTTGGAACATTCCATTTCCAGCTGGAAAAACAGAGGCCATGTAAGGGTGCAACTGGTCCGCAATTATGTTCAGATACCCTGTAGCATTCATGGTCTGCTCTACCACAACCACGGGTCCCAAAGACGCCCAAGAGGAACCCAAAGCATAATACCGCCACCACCCGCCCGTGTATGGCCTACTGTACATTGAGGGAACAACTGTTCACCTGGAAGACGGCGTATCCTGATATGGCCATCGGCGGTGAATGACAAACCGTGATTCATCTAACCAGGCAACTCTCTCCCACTGATCCATGGACCAGTCACGATGTTAACGGGCCCAGCGCAGGCGCAGTTGGCGATGACGCTTGGTCAGCAAAGGCACACGAGTGGGACGTTTGCTGCGTAGCCCGATATCAAACAGTGTCCGCTAAACAGTGTGTTCCGACACTATTCTACTTGGCCCTGCATTGTATTGGGCTGTCAGCTGAGCCACTGTCTGGCTCCGGATTTGTTTCACCATGCGAGACAGTCTCCGACGACCTTTTTCTTTGATAGCGTGTGGACGTCCAACACCATGCCATCTACTGCTGGTTTCACCGTCATTCATCCACTTTGCATTAGTACTAACAACTGTAGATCGCGAACAACCCACGAGTCGTGCAGTTTCGGAAATACTTGTTCCGAGCCTTCGAGCCATTACAAACTGCCCTCTATCAAAGTCGCTTAGATTAGCAGCTTTTCCCATCACACACAGAAGTAAGTGAAAGAATGATTCTTCAGACTCTCCAGCAGCAGTTAAATACCACTTCCACCTGATCAAGGCCTTCCACGTCATCCAGGCGAGTTCATTGCAAAATGTAGGGGGTGGTCATAATGTTTTGGCTCTTGAGTGTAAATAGTTTGGTTGCCTTTTGTATTTGATAATTTTAATTGGTTTGGATTTTGATACATCAAAATTGTTCCTTGTTTTCGGTGGATTGTGTGGAAAGGTTAATGTTATCATAAAAAATTGCAGTAGGAAAGAGTTTTTAAAAAATACTGTTGCATAATGACATGGCTGATGTCTGTAGCAGGAAGTTGTAGATACTTAAAATCTGCAGCATTTTTTGTGGCTTTAATTTTAATGCTTCCAAGAGAAATGAAAACACGTAAATTTCGTTGAAAAGATATTCTTAGAAGGCTTTTAAAATATTGCAGCTTTATTTTCCATTCTATAGAAGTTCGATATTTTCAAACTATTGTATGGATGTCTTACGACTGAATACTGAAAGATCAGATTCACGGAGCTGCTCAGATATAGCAAGATGAAGATTTTATTTAACTAAACTTCTATTACACCTTTTACATTTGAACACGTTTTATTTATTCCATTTTTAATTGTGAAATACCATAATTTTCAACAGGAAACTCTAATGTGATTTTGCTTAATTTTAAAATAATTGTATATACCCCAAGATAACTGATTAATTTATATTTTAGTTGTAAGAATACCTTATTATGAAAAAATAAAAGTGAAGGGGCCTTAGGTATTGTGCAAAAATATTTAATTATATTATGATTAATAATATAAACTTCTTCTTCATAGGCGCAACAGCTCCATGATGGCCAAGACCATTGACCTAGTGACAAATTTCTAGACAGGAGATGTTTTTCATTTTGGCGGGTTAAGATTTTCAACACTACGCCTAATGCTCTACAGTCATGTTAGATTGAGACCTATGGTTTAAAATGGATTTCGAACCCCTGCAAACATCTATGGCAACCCGAGATTCCAACCCGAAGTTACCGAGGGCCAGAGCGCTAGTCACTCGGCCATCAGGCCCAATAACAGAAACTAGTTACATAATATTTTATCGTAGCAGAAATATTAAACTGTTTATCCAGAATTTAAAGTTCAATCAAGTAAAAAATTATTATTGGCATATTTTTTACGCTTATTTGTAATGATATTATAATTGTAAATAAAATTCTGTTTATTATTATTCTTCCAAAACCAAATTTGTGTATGCATAAATGAAAAGATTATTTTGAGGAAAACAAAATAAGTTATACTGAACTATATGTCGACAAACAGTTCCCAATGTAAGATATTATTCTCAGAGTAATATTTTATTATAAATATAACAATATTGTGTTATATTGTGTTATGGATCTCTAGCCAGAATAAATTCTTCCAAAACCAAATTTGTGTAGTATGTCTAAATGAAAAATTTTTTTGAGAACAAAATAATAAGTTATACTGAACTATGTTGTTACCATTCAAATATTTTATTATAAATATAATAATATTATGTTATGGGTAGTAAGCATCAGATACAAAAATCGAGATTGAATATCGAATCGATCTAACTTTCGAACATCAAAAGGGACAACAACTCTAGCCAGAAGAAATCTTCAAACTTGTGCAACCCTTGGCATAATTTAAAGCCGACCTCGCAAAGTATAATAAATGGAATAGTGTAATTTAGTGTTCACGGGGACAAGGGTGTACAGGGGACCTGGTATATGGATTATTCATGTCCCTACATTGGAAATTCACCGCTCGAAAGACAATAACTTCCCAGAATAAATCTCCCGTCACGGTGATGCATCTACTGGATGTCTCGGTTTAGCAGGTACTTCGGATGTCAACCGCGGTTTCGGTCACTGTAAAACTGTTCCAACTTTTGCCCGAAATCCTCATCCCCCCCCAACACCCTTTTGTTTAACCGGAAACTTAACTGCTACAACACACACTGTGACAATTCTCCGTGACTGTGATTTAAAATTCTGGTATACCCATGTCACATGCTTTGTCACTGGCAAAGCATTGCGTGTGCTTGCCACAGGAACTATTGAGTAGGGTGCGGGGCACAGTGGGCTGGTGCTTGGTGCTCGCATTGAATGGTGGTAGGGTAAGGTAAAATGAGAATCCACTTTGCGGAACGCTGCAGGTTGTTGCAGGTGATGTATTTAGAGGGGCAGATTGATTATGCGCGTCTACTAAACTGTGAGGTTTTTCTTCTATTAACGTTTGCCGCTCTGGTTTCTGGTAAGAGAGAAGATGTCTGTGAGACTCGCATTTTCTCAACCTCTGGTCGTCTCACCAAAGTAGTTCTTTATAAAGTTGGGATAAATTTGTTTAACGTGGGTCGAGCATATGTGGTGTTCTGCGATGCAATGAACTTATAATGATGTGGTACATGCTTTCAAGGCTTATTAAATTGTTAAAAATTGTCTTTTGATATTAATAACTTAGCATTATATTATTAGTCTTAATAAATAAAGCAGTAAAATAAGCGGCAGATTAATAAATAAAGCAGTAAAGTAGCTATAATTTATTTGGAAATTATTTTAATTACGAGAAATTAAACGTTGTAGAAAGTAATAAAAGGGCGTGTTGTGTCTAATCTTCTAATACTCAGTGTCCTGCAGTGCGTGACGGACATCCCATGAGTAGTCTACATATAGATGGAGGAAAAGGGGGTAACTTCTGTTGTAATGGAGTACACGTAGATGAAAGGCTGACTTGGTTCCGTGTAGTTGAAGGAGGAGGGCAATGCCTTCCGAGAGCACATTTAGGGAGGGAACTACCCCACATTTGCGTATCATACGGGAGAAAACCTGAAAAACTCCCACTGGGTAGTCCGTCTTACGAGGTAAGAAGCTGTACATCCCAAACGCCATCGAGTTTCCTTTTTTTAAACAACAAGTGTCTACAACAAGACCACCAACGGATTGAACCCCAAGCCTCATGCTGACCCGCGACGCACGTAGCCGCTAAACCACGAGTCTGGCATTTGCACAGTAATTATTAATAATTAATTAATTTGCTTAAACTAATTACTAATTAAGTTTACTTAATCCTGTTAGACGAATATTGTTTCATTTACAGTAAAGTTTTCTGAAATTTCTAACTGGGGCAGATGCTTGACATTATCAGTGCTTTCTTTGGACTTCAATTATTTTTTTAGCTGCGAATCACAAATCCAAAGATTTTAATTTAATATTCTAACAAAACACCAGCACCCTATTCAAAAATTAACCTTAATTAAAATAAAATTTCTCACGTTTAACTATTGCTCGAAAATTAACAATTTTCTCTCACTTTTTACAGATAATTAAATTTTTATCGGCGCAACTGAATTTCTCAGTTTGCTAATTCTTAAATGCAATCTCAATATATCCATTCAACCTACAACATCGGGAATTAAAAAAAAAAAATCATTTTTATTTAAGGGGGCCTTCAAAATTTTACATCATAGATATTATTTACTATTTTATATTAGAAAAATAATGCATAATTACACAAATCCATTCGTGAGATTATTTGATTATTAAAATTAAACAAAAAAATAAAATTTCAATAGGAGCACGAATTGTAATCATCTGGATGAAAATGAATTGATACGGAAGAGTTTTCTGTTTAACCATATTTTCCCTTTCAGTACCGTGCAATTAACTAAATTTTATACTTTCCAATAACTGTAAGAATAGACTTCTTTGTAGCTTCTTCAAATAAAAATTATTGCACTATTTTAGCATATTATAAATTAATTTTTTGTTTTTATTTTTAAATATTACATCTTCTTATTTTTTATAATAACAATATAAAAGATAAAATGTTAAGGCCAGAGACATTTTTTTTTATTAAATTTTTAGTGATTAAATTTAATCAATTATAGGAATGGCACTTTTGATATTGGCATTAAAAACTATATAAAACAATATATTTATATTTTTTTTAATTTATGATTAAACTAATCTTACAAAACATTTAAATTATTATTAAACTTCTTATACAAAACTTTTAAATACAAAATTCTTCTTTACAAAACATTTAAATTATGTTTTAACTATTAACATTTTTGCTACTGTTACAATCGATTTTTTTATTGTAAAACATATGAAGTAATATTTTTTTCTAATGCAGTTGGCAAACACTTAGACAGTTATCTTTGAGGCCTTAAGACAAGTGCTGCACTGACGTTACTCATTTAGCACTACCCAGGAGGTGTTTGTAGCTTGAAGATAAGCTAAGGACGTGAAGTAAGTAACAGTACCCTCGCAACGCTCTACGATTCTATTAGGCTGGGACTTACGGTTTAAAGTGGATTCCGAACCACTACAAACATACATGGCACCGCTGGGACTCGAACCCGAGTGGCCTGTGCTACCGAGCACTAGCCACTCGGCTATCAGGCCCCCGATGAAATAATATATAAATTTTAATTTAATTATTCGCTTATTTTTTATTTCACACATATCTTATAAATATTTAAGTAGAAATTTAAAAGTCTTTTTCACACTTTCTTATTAAAATTTTTTAACACAATGCCATTAAGAATCTCTGCGCATTCATTAAGAATTTTAAAACGTAGCTCTTTTGAAATATTTTGTCTGTTAGATGAGGTTTTTTTTTTTATTCTTAAATTAACTCGCTGACGAATAAAATTAAAGCACGTTTTAAAATGGCGACACCTATAAAAAATTTTTTATTACTTATTTTTTATCCGCTTTCATAAAAATAATTTTAAGAACATCAAAAATGTTCAGATTTTTTTATATGCATAACCGAAAGAGAGGGTTATTTATTAAACTAAAAAGCTGATTATGTTATTAATAAATATTCTATAAATATTCCATTAATAAATATTTTATCATTATTTGCACTGAGAATCTTTTTTTTTTTTTTTTTTTTCAACAAGATTTATTTCAAAATCTTTACTTATTTCGTCTATTCTTCTGATAACAGTATTGTTACTGAGTTACAAAACTGTCACGTCTTGGTTTTTTTTTTTCCCCCAACAATTATTGATCTTACTTTTTGGAAAAAGTAGTATATCTAATTTACATATTTATTTCTGTGCAACTTTTAAATTTAAGTTACAATATTTATTATTTAAGTATAGTTTTCTGTTAGTTTCATGCATTAAACAATTCAGGTTATCAGAAGCAATATTTCGAAAATAAACATTAGTTGTAAAGAAAATTTAAAATATCTGAATTAATTTTTGAAGATCATGGCTAAAAAAATGGAAAGAATGTAGAGGAAAGAGATGAGAATGAAGAATATTTATTGGATTAAATTGTCTTTTTTTTTTTTTAAATTTAATTTTTAATTAGTTTTAGAAATGGAAGTTAATTTATTTATATATGTTTTAAAAGCATATTTTCAGCACAAATGTAAAATCCTACTCTACAGGATATGTTTAAATAAATGTTGGTCTGAATGTAATAAGTAGAATTACTAGTGTGTAGATAATAATGTTTTTGGGGTATTAATTCTATAAATACAAAAATAAGCAAAGCCCCTTTTTAAAAGATTATAAATAAAAAAGTTCAACATCTAAAATTATTGCAATTTAAAATAATTTATAAATTATTATTATTTAATTAATTTTATTTTTAAGAATAAATTATTGCAATTACACTTAATAATGAATAAATTATTTATAATCAATAGTTTATATTTTTCAGGTTTATAAAAAAAAAAAAAAAAAGAATGTCATGGAATATCTGCTTTCTTTTTTTGTCAAAGAGGGAGAACATATTTGTAATGAAAATGATGCAATTACTTGTTAATCTAAATTAATTTTCAAAGCTTTTCTGATATTAAATTGAATAAATCCGACGAAACTTCAAGTTGTTATAAAACTGTATAAAAAAAAAAAATTAAACACACACATTACAACTCATATAAATTTTGACAGAAAAAAATTTCAATAATTTTAGAAATTTTTCTTCAGAAAGATTTTCTTTAATTTACATTATTGAAAATTACAGAATGAATTTCGTTGCAGAAAAATATTATTTTATACATAAAAAATCATTAGTAATAGAAATGAGAATCAATTCAGAAGGCAAAAAAAAAAATTATATTGAAAGAAACTTTATTTTTCAACAAATTGAACCGAAAACTGACATTAAAAAGAAAAGTAAAAATAAATGTTTAATTTTTACTACGTGTTAATTCTTTGAAAATTAGCATATAAATGATATTAAAAAATTCCTTACAATATGTTGCTTTTTTTTAAATAAAGAATAATCTTACAAATGCATACTCATATAATGTAATACTTAGTAAATTCATATAGACTCTCTATTTACTACAAAACCTCACACAATTATAAAAATTTGACAAATATATGCTAATATAACCTCTGTAGAGCATGATAAGAAAAAAATTTGATAAATTTATTATACAGAGATTAGTTTTTAAGATTGTTCATTATAAAGAATAGAAATATATTTACTGAAAAATGTTATTTGATACGCATAAATCAAAAGTATAATTTGTATTATAATTTGTAAATTTAAAAAGTCTCATGAATTAAAAAAAAGACCAAAAAAACAATAAATAAATAAGAATAAGAATAAAGAAGTACAAAAATTTAAATGCAAAATCATTCATAAAAGGAATTGAAATTCCCTAAATAAAAGAAAAATTGCAACAATTTGCATACAGTTTTTTAACAATGTTTTTAACAAAATCAGTTTAAAATTGAAAATATCTTAAATAGACAAAATGACATATAGTTAAAAATAAAATTCATTCATCTAAAGTAATAATTTTAATAGTGATTTCATTGTCAGATTTTCCCTTCTCAAAATTTGAGACTGAAATGAATTACTTTTTTAAACTCAGCAGCTGAAAATGAAACCAGCTGCTGACATCGAGGTCAATCATAACAAAACAATAACAGAAGGAATCATTTATTTTTAATCCTATAATAAATGATTACCGCTTTTAATTTTTTTTTTCCAATTTTTGTCCTTGGTTTTTAGAATGAAATTCAAGAACTAAAATGTACTTATATAATAAAAATATAAAAAGAATAAAAAATATAAGTAAATTCCTTTATCCTTAAAGGAATAATAATTACATTTCTTACAAATGGGTGTTATAAAAATCTGTTTAAAATAACATATAAGAACTGACAGATAAGCTATTCAACTAGTTGAGATTCAGTAGTATAGCAGCATTTGAAATACCGTCCATAATAGCGGACACGGCATACCAAGACTCTTTTTATGAGCCACGGTAATTCGACGATTTATGATGGGCGCATGCGCAGTGATCGCATGCGATATGATCAATAACGAGTGGATTCCGTTATGCAAAAACTCTCTGATGTATATTGTTGATTAACTTTGTTAGTCAGTCCGTATTGTGATTTATTGAGTAAGCATTTGACATACACTATTATCTTAACCTCTGCCAAAACAAAGCTCTCCCCAAAAAAGCCTGATGGCCAATTGGCTAGCGCTTTGGCCTTTTGGTATCACAGGCTTCAGGGTCGAATCCTGGCTGTGGCATGAATGTTTGTGAGTGGTTCTGAATCCACGTTAAACTGTAGGTCCCAGTCTAATTACCCTAAAGTGTGCACAAAATAAACGTAGAGCGACAAACAAACCCAAACCTGCAAAATAAATAAATAAAAATGTTATAAAAGTATAAATAATAGGATACTAAAAATGATAAATATCATATTAATATACGTCGATATACTATATTCTTTATGATATTCAATTAGCAAATTTTTTTTCAGCAAAATTGTTTTTCACTTGTTTCAAACGTAGTAGGCGACACGGACATATCAAAATTACCTTAAATTTTCTAGAATAAATCATAGAGATAAAATGATTATTGAAAAAATAATACAGTGAAAAGGAATTATTGGATAAATTTTCTTTTGGATATCAAGATTCGTTAACATAACAGAAAAGAAAAATTTCACAAAATTTAATAATATAAAATTTAATTCATTTTTTTTTTCAATAATTTTTTATCGATAAGAATAAGAAAAAAAAATCGTTATTGTTGCTATCGTATTTAATAGTTCTATACTTACATTTTATTGAAATTCGTTAATGAAATCATACTAAATTGAATTTGTTGATTGAATAAACATACATGAAAAGCTAAGAATATTATATCTATTTTTATTTCACAAGATCAAACACTTCAAATACATTGCAAAGAAAAAAAATATTATTTACATAACTTTAGCATGCAAATTACAAGCAAAGTTTACCGTGCGGAAAAGAAGATATAAAGCCTCGCTTTCAAAAGTCTGGCATGCAAATTTAAAAAACGAAAATCCAACAGCTTTGTACTCTTCTAAATTGATTATGCATTTAAAAAAAACATCCACTTTGAATAAGAAATACAAATCACAAAAAAACATATGTATGTATTTTCTGCAATCTGTACCCGTCTGCATTCATTCCATAGAAACATTTTTGAATAAAATTAATTTATCCAATTCCCTTACCCCATTCAAAATAAGCACACAGAGGAAACAGTCGCCAGCGTGTGTCCTTCCCCTACAATCGCGTGTAGGGGTGGTGCACAAAGCATTTGAATGAAGTTCAAGATTTGACGTGACACTGTTCCCCCCCATCGAAAAAGCCCCGCTCCGTTCGTGCAGGGCCACCGTTAAGTTAGTCCCTACCTGCCCTATTCCGAACACCCCCTATAGGTGCTATCAGAAAATTTGGTTCGGAGAATCGTGATTGTTTGGTGAATCAAGACACAGCTGGGTGCCAGCGAAAGAGATAAAAGTTGGAAATAATTTAAGAGCACGGTTCTTATTATCACGCAATTGAAGAAAATTTACTTTTCGTCTTTCCCTGAGTCATTCACGTGATTTTCTCTAAAACAATGAGTCTCGTGATTTTCTCTACCAACAATCTTGCTTTCTCTACCAACAATCTTGCTTTCTCTACCAACAATGAGTCTCGTGATTTTCCCTACCAACAATCTCGTTTTTCTCTCTACCAACAATCTTGTTTTTCTCTACCAACAATCTTGCTTTCACTACTAACAATAAGTCTCGTGATTTTCTCTAGCAACAATGAGTCTTCTGATTTTTCTACCAACAATCTCGTTTTCTCTACCAACAATCTTGTTTTCTCTACCAACAATCTTGCTTTCTCTACCAACAATGAGTCTCGTGGTTTTCTACCAACAATCTTTTTCTCTACTAACAATGAGAGTCTCGTGGTTTTTTCCAACAATCTTGCTTTCTCTACTAACAATAAGTCTCGTGATTTTTCTCTACCAACAATGAGTCTCGTGATTTTCTACCAACAATCGTTTTTCTCTACCTCTGCTTTCTACTAACAATGAGTCTCGTAGTTTTCTCTACCAACAATGAGTCTCGTGATTTTCTACCAAAATCTTTTTTCCTACCAACAACGAGTCTCATGATTTTCACCAACAATAAGTCTCGTGATTTTCTTACCAACAATCTTGTTGTGGTTTTATGAGTCCCAACTTAATACACCAACTTAACCCAAGTGATCCGCCTTGAATATTTTTTACGGCCCGTGAGATGTATCACTTTTACAAAATATATTTATTTTATAATGGCCAAAGGAGGAACACCAATGCATTAAAAAAATGCATTATGTGTGCATCCCTATATTTAAAAATTAACTGCCGAAATGATGAGAAAAAAATTAGCTTTGATTTGAAAATAATATTCTTACGAATACAGGACAGATATTGCCTGTTTTATTTTAGTTTATAGATATTCTGGGAACTCATGAAGCGCATCTTGGAACATCTAATGTTTCATCTATGTTTCACTCTTTTGACTCCAAAAAATGTCCGTAGTGGATCTAAATCTAATATGGTTATATATATAATTTTATATGCGGCTGAGTTAAGATGAATTTCTAAAGTGGTCCGCAAGATCATTTGGGTTGTCAATCCCTGGTATAGGCGGATGTAACTAGAAAATTACTAATACCTTTTAACAGTCCATGTTCTGCAGATAGTGCCACATGTCCAATCCACAGGATTCATTTTTAATTCTGCTGAAGTGCCTATATAAAAAATTATGTCATTTTTTTTTTTTTTCCGTTGCAGACGACGCTGAAACGTTATTTGCAAACTTCATCTTACGTGCAGATAGGTACTGGATTAGCAAAGAAATTCGAAACAAGAAATAAACCAACCAAGATGAACAATTCTATTGGAACTAGATGAACAATTGGTTCTATAACAGGCAGATGTCGAAGTAGTAGGCCTGAAGTGGATGGAAGGAATTGCAGAAAATGCTAGAGAACGTTTGCTCGAATTTCCCACAAAACCATTGGGAAGATTATCCTATAGCAAGCTGCAATTTGATACGGAACATGCCTATGCATTGTGAAGAAAATAAAATTCGATCTATTTATGTGAATGCGTTATGGTAAAATTCCATTTGTTTGACGTGAATGTTGAGTAGCATTTAAAAGAAATGGTAACATTAAGAATTACACTGCTACGACTGGGGTCAAAATAGCAGGTGGGCTGAAAGGTACATAGGCTGACACATAGATAGCGCCACTAGTATTAAATCCATATAATTTTTAGTTAGCCCTAACCTCCAAAAGACACGTGTATAAATTTGACAGCTGTTGCACTATTAGTACGCGAATTATAGCATTTTTAGTAAAGCAACTTTTGTTAGTTTGAAAAATGGATAAAAATGAATTTCGTGTGTTAATAAAGCATTGCTTTTTTGGCGAAAAAATACTATTGAAGCCAAGGCTTGGCTTGATAAACATTATTCGGTCTTTGCACGAGGAAAATCAACCGTAGAGAAGTGGTTTGCTAAATTTAAACGAGGCGAAATGAGCACCGAGGACGCCCCAAAGTGGCTGTTACCGACGAAAACATCAAAAAGTCCACAAAATAATTTCTGATAACCGTAAAGTGAGGTTTTTTATTGAGACCCTAAAGATATCAAAGGAACGTGTTGGACATATCGTGAATGAATTTTTGGATATGCGAAAGCTCTGTTCGAAGTGGGTGCCGCGCGAGCTCACAATCGACCCAAAACAACAACGAATGGATGATTCTAAGCTGTGTTTGGAGCTGTTGTAATAATAGTAGCGCCATCTATGTGTCAGCCTATGAACTTTTCAGCCCACCTGTTATGTTCACCTAGTTAAAGAACAGAAGATTGTCCTCTAAGAATATCTTAGAATGCCGTACTCTTCCAGAAAGATTGATGGTAGAGCGACGACACATCGTCGTTCAGTTTATCGCTGGACACTGTGACATTTTAATTAATGATCAGGCATATTTGATGGCTAAAAAGGGCGCACGGATGGTCCAACAGCCGAATACATGCAACTCATTTCATTCCAGGAATCTTTATATCAAAAATCAAACGAGACTTACATGGAAGTCATTGCTCACTGCTCGTATCTCCTCGAGGAGTTGGAGGAACATTTTGGAACAGGGTGTTTCAGAGAAACCCCGTGAAAAAGTCGCGGAATTTAGACTTACGGTGGGCCATGACTGCTTGGCGAGACCTCTGCACCGCATTGGCATTTTTGATGGCCCAAATTGTCCGCTCTGTGAAAAAGACGAGATCATGGGCAGCCACCATACATGCAGGATGTCCGGCTTTGGTGGGAATTACGTGGTGAAAAGAAATTGGAGTGCTAGAACTTTGCTGATGTGACATTGACTTTTTTTTTTCTCTTACTGTTTTCTTTGTGTGTGTGCTTCACACTGTTTTGATCCCGTAAGATCCCGGATATTTTTTTTTTTTCCTTCATTATTGTACCTTAATATATATATATATATATTTTTTATTTCCAATGGCAGATTATGAACAGTTACAGCAAAAAAAAAAAAGAACAACGAAAAATAAAAAAGAACACAGAATACAACAAAACATGCTGAAACAGAGTTCAATAATCTAACACTAATGCCACGTTGTAGATCTTTTAGCCTCTGAAAAGTGTTACCAGGTGTACCACGGGGAGGTAGATCTACTGCGCACCTATGTACCTTAAATATAATGCAGTTAGTTTATAGCACGAATGTAACTGTTGCCGCTAGAGGGGCACATTACAGTGAGTACCATCTATATTTACTTATTAATGAATCTCCAACAAATGGTTAGCGATAGATTGATATTAATTCTGGAAGAATCTTATAACAGGAAAATTAAAAAAAATAATACATTTTAAAAATGAAAAGCTTTTGTTTCATAGGTTGAAAGATTAATATTTCAACAATATTACGTATAAATTATTTCGAGTAATAAATATTAATCTACAAATTCTTTTTCGTTTTTTTTGTATAAGATTCTTCGAAGAACTTACATCGAAAAATTGTTTTGTTTGCTGCAAATCTCCTTTTAAGCTGTTTTAAAACAACTTACAACTTTTTGATCATTTTGATTTTGACTACTTCTGATAAAAAGTTTGGAAAATTTGTAAATATTATTATTATGTCAGTAATTTTTTTTGTAGTTATATTAATTCTAAAAATCTTGTACACTGTTTTTCACTAAATATATTTTATCAAAGTATTGTTAAGTATAATTTTTATGGAGTATTTTTAATTTAGCCCATTATATTATGTGACAGATTAATCGAATGAGGTATATAAAATTAATAAATGAATTAATTACATTAATTATCAGATAGCATATAAAATGTATTTTTATACATTTCTGATTGATCTCTGTTTTTCAAATGACTTGAGCATTCCTAATAATTAAAAATTAGCTTATAAGTTCTTTAAGTTGTTGTTCATTTTTATGGAAGCGTTGCTTCCTTGAATAATAACTTAATAGTTGACATTCAGGACAAAAAAAAAAATATGAAGCTTTATTATTAAAAAAATACCTTAATTTAAAATTTTAATCGTTATCATTTGTATTTGAAGTTAATTAATTGATTTCAAAAGATATATAAGAATTCATGGAGATTAAAGTTTAATACAAGCAATTAAATGTTTTATTTTTGATGAGTTCATACAAAATAATGAAACGAAATTAAACATATTTTAGTAAAATTGCTAAACTTATTGTAATATACGAATGAAAATTAGAAACTATTAATTATTTTTATGGTTTTTAATTTCATTTTATCTCACTTTGACAGTTAACATCTCTCACTATTTAACTATTTAACTAACTTCCTGGCACTACAGCCCCATGGTGGGCCAAAGCAGTCTCTATGCTGATGTATTTCGAGACAGGAAATGTTTTCTGTTTACATGGTAGGATTGTCACCCTACGCTCGACAGCCATGTTAGACCGAGACCTATGGTTTAAAGTGGATTCAGAACCACTACAAACATCCATGGCACAGCCGGGACTCGAACCAAAAACCTGTGACACGGAGTGCCCGAGTACCCTCTCACTATTTACTTTGTGAAAAATTTTCTTGAATGTTAAATTGAAATTAAAATTCGGTTTTTAAAACATTACAGCCTTTTATTTCTTTTCCACAAATTCAAAATACAAAAACAAGTTCCATCCTTTATTTTAAAAAAGGAGCAGAAAGGATTTCAATTTGATGGTTTAAACAACTTTGGGACCCTTAATGTATCGGAATCTACACGACACTATACATTAAACTTTGTTTAAAGTTTGTGTAATGTTAAGTAATGTTGTTAAGTTGTGTTCCAAGCTATTGCTGATAATATATAGTATACTGTTGTGTAATGCTGAGTTGTGGTTTGTTATGATGCTAAATATTACATTAGTTTGATATTGAAATTATATTGTTCTGTAATAATCTAATTGAAATTCTGTAATAATAAGCTAATTCAAGTTCTGTTCAAGTTCTCTTAAATAAAAGTTCTGTAATAATCTATATTAAAATTATATTGTTCTGTTGTAATAATATTATATTGTATTATTACTTTCTATTTTATAGGATAGTGCTCTGAGCTCTTTGGGTTTTTCATTGCTGATCATTGCTGTTTTTCATTGCTGTTGTATAATGCAAAGTATTACATTAATTGAAATTAAAATTATATCGTTTTATATAATATACATTAAAATTCTATAATAATAATCTAATTAAAGTTCGGTTCAAGTTATGTTAAATTAAAGTTAATAATCAAATTAAAATTATTTTCAAATTATTATTCTTAATATTCTAAATGACATTCAAACTGCACTCCACACAAACGAATTTCTAAATAAAATTATTCTGTTTAAATTGTGCAAGTACGTTTGAAACGATACTATTACAATTTAATTCACACTTCTCAATTCCACTTTCCATTCAGACGTTGTCATTGCCACTAATCACCCTGGTGCAGGAAAACCTACACCAGAACCAAAAAAAAACCCCGTCGCAGGTGACTGGTCCATGGCTAAGGGTAATATCGCGACAAAGCTTTACGATCTTATTAGACCGGTACCTACAGTTAAAAAGTGGATTCCGAGCCACTACAAACATCCATGGTACTGCCGGTACTCGAACCCTGGGGCACCGAGCACCGCAAGAAAAATATTTCAGGTTGACAAAAATAAAAACGGTGTTTTTCTTCTAAAGAATGCCCTTTATTTTTAATTAACTTAAACTCCAGATATATAAATAAAAATTATATTGTCCTGTCGTAATAATCTTATATTGTTACTTAATTTTTTGATATGATAGTGCTTTAAGCTCTTTTAGCGGTCTGATGGCCAATTACCAGCGCTCTGGCCTTTGGTACCACAGACTTCAGATTCGAATCCTGACAGTGGCATGAATGTTTGTGAGTGGTTCGGAATCCACGTTAAACTGCAAGTTCCAGTCTAATGAGCCTAAAGTGTGCACAAAATGACCGTAGAGCGACAAACCAAACTTCTAAGCCCTTTGGATTTTTCATAATACTAAATATTACGACTCTTTTTAACGTCTACGAATAGGATGTTTATTTATCAATTAAATTATATTTCTTCCATGTCTATTAAAACATGGACAAATAGTAGGAAAAAAAATACCTCTAATTTGCGTAATAACTAAACGCATCTTTATTGTTTAAGATGATAAATTTCGCATTTACCTCCCTCCCCTTTAAGAATTTATGCTTAGTACAAATATCCCATCATTACCACTCCGAACACGTGCAAAAATTACTTCAAAATCTTGGAGCATGAGCCACTGTTCCCCCACCCCGTACCGCCGTTCTGTATGCAAATAGTCTGGGTTGTAGGGGTAGGGGGTGGGGGTGTGGGTGGGTTGGAAGAGAAACTCCCGATATTTGGAAAAGTATTCGCTTCTGATGGCTGCTTAATTAAGTCGATTAATATGTAGGAAGACTGCTTCCCACCGAAAGATGACGACTTCCCACGATTTCGCGCCGAAACCATTACTCTAGGGTGTTCAACACGCGACCCCTATAGCAGCTCGGGGTTTTCAAAATCCCCTCCTCCCCCTGCCCTCCCTCCTTTTAAAAGGGTGTTTGTTCGCTTTAAAAAGAGCTCGCAATCATTACTTGGAAGTTTGGGCGAAGGAAGGCTAAAGTTTTGGCTAATAGCCTATAATACTCCAATGATCAGCGAACTGCGATGGCCTTTGGCTGGATCCTGATACGGTGCAAAGGATTCAGGATTAGGGTAATTAATTACGGGAGGCGCGTTCATTTTTGTGCATTTTACTAGGGGTTAATAAATTTATATTTTGTTCGCAAGGTTCAGGTGGAATTAGTGAAATTTTGGATTTCTGAGAGAGATTTTCGCTCCATTTGCTCACCATTTCGGCTCAATTGCTCACCGAAAAGTTTTGGTTTTATTGAAAATTTATTAGGAAAATATAGATTAATAAAGTAGATATACACTCAAGAGCCAAAACATTATGACCACCCCTACATTTTGCATGAACTCGCCTGGATGACGTGGAAGGCACATGATCAGGTGGAAGTGGTATTTAACTGGTATTAAGTGGTGGTATTAATCCATGCCAAGGCGGGTTGAAAATGTATTGCGCGCCAAGGATGGGCCAACTCGTTATTGACAATGGTCATAATGTTTTGGCTATTGAGTGTATGTGACAGAGAAAAATATTTGAGATTTAATTAATATTTTCAATACATTTACATTATTTATTTTGCGATTTTCAAATGATTATATTTATCAATATGATATATATATATATATATATATATGTATATAATTTTTAATTAATTATACTTATAAAAACTTAATTTTTAATTTTACAAGATTTTAAACATCTAATTTTATTACCTTTATGCATTAAATTTCAACCAATCTATTTGATCATTTGTATTCCATCTTAATAAATAATTTCTTACATGTCGATAGTTAACAACAACAAAAGCATTTATCAAAGAAAAACAATCCTCAAATTATTATTCTTAATATTCTGAAATAGGGGCCTGATGACCGTGTGGGTAGCTCTCTGGGGCTCGGTACCGCAGATTTCGAGTCCCGGCGGTGCCATGGAGGTTTGTAGTGGTTCGAAATCCACTTTAAACCGTAGATCCCCGGTCTAGCAAGGGATTGTTACTCATCGGTAATTGTTACTCAAGGGTATTGTTACTCATCGTACGGAGCTTCTCTTCAAGCTACAAGCATCTCCTGGGTACTAAGTGAGTGACATCGGTGCAGCACTTGCCTTAAGGCATCAAAGACAACTGTCTAAGTGTTTGCCAACATTAGAAAAAAATAATTTGCGATATTAAAATGATGTCGGATAAATTTCATGTTGTTTTCCTAATCTTTCATATTTAAGCAGTGGATATTTATTTGAACGCATTTCTAAAGATCAATTATGATTAAAAATGTTCTGTTTAAATTATGTAAGTACATTCGAAACGATAATATTAAAAAATTTAATTCACCCTTTTCAATTTCCCTACTACTACTACTACTACTACACCACACCACACCACATCACTGCGCCTAGAGCTGAGTTGCACCTATACAATTTGGGAATGATGTTGGTAAGAGAAGTCTGTCTGGGATCCGTGACTCTCTTACAGTCATATGAGACCGGGACCCGGCTTAAAGTGGATTCCGCCACTACCAAATATCCATGGCACCGCAGGGACTCGAACCCGAAGTCTGTGGCACCGAGAGTTAGACACTCGGCCATTCAGGCTCCTCTCAATTCTACTTTTCATTTGCACGTAGTGAGAGGTTACCTGGGTCAGGAAGATGCTGTTTCTTTTATTTCAAATACTTTTAAAATTCATGACCATAACAAACAGATTAGAAAAAAAAAAAAAAGTATAAAATTAAATAAAAAGAAAATAATAAATTAGGCAGAGTGTCATATTATATACTTTTATATGAACATCGCTTCAAATAATCACTTATCCTATTTGTTTTAATTATTACTGAAATTTTACTTTTGTTGATTAATATTAAAATGCTAACTTGCATTAGAAATACGTTTATAACTCAAATTAAAGAATTTCAGGAGGGCATAATCCAATACTTATTATTTGATAATCTGTGATGTAAGTCAGATTACTGTATTACCGTCCCGCCCTTAGGCTCACCGCACATCAGACCAGGGTTACGATAGTAATCCCGAACTGTACTTGAAAAGAAATTTAGATACTCTCTAATGGAAGTGAAGTGGTCTGGGATAATAATTTTGAGAAAAACAAATGATTAAGCCAAAAAATTTTTATTCTTAAGAATTCTGACTAGAAGATTTGTCCCAACCGACATAACTTTTTTTTTTTTTTTTTTTTTTTTTTTTTTTTTAGTGATTATAGTTAGTAATAAGGAGTTATAAAATAATGAAGAAATGTGAAATAATATCATTCGGTCCATATCTTTGGACATTAATAAACATAATGTAGTATACTTTGCTACAACAAAATATAACAAGTAACTAAAAAGTTTAAGTTGTATAAGTATCACTTCTTAAACAAACTATACAATAAATCACATGATCAAATCATAATAACAATTTTAGCAAAATATATATACAATATGAATGACCTACAATTTGTTGGAAAATAAAGTGATAGGAAGACAATGAAAAACTATTTAATAAGCCAAATAACAATAATGACAATTCAATTTGATTGTAAAATTATATATATACATAAGATTCCAATTTCAAATATTTTCAATAGACATAAGAAATCTCTTTGTAATTATTTCTTTAATAGTAATATAAGAATATTTATTTTGTAAAAGTTGTTTTAGTGATAAATTACCAAAGTCTTTCGGAAAGCCTCTTAGTCTTTCAGTTTTCCAAAGATCACAATCATATACCATATGTTCTCTGGATTCATCAGGCACCCCACAAGGACATGTAGAGGACTTATTAAAAAACCTTTTGCTGGTATGAAGCAAAAGCTCCATGTCATGTCAATACCTGATTAATATAAAAATCTCCACAAATTCTTTTTGCGGTTAGTTTTTGGGAATATGTGATATAGGGGTCTTGCCTTCGTGCTATCATTCCAATTTAGTTGCCATGTTTTATTCACTTGTTGGTTAACTAGTCTCTTTAATTGGAATCTGTGATGTAAGAATAATCAGCATTTCTGTGCATTCCTTGGCCATTTTTCTCAAAACTGTTTCCTTAGTAAATACCACGGAGCACTCAAAATGGTTTGCAAAAAAACTAAAAAAAACCCCACTGATTTACAGATTTACATATTGCATGGTAACTCAGTACAATGCAACAAATTTCATAACAAAAAAAATTGCAGTGATATCTCTTACGTGGGTGTTTTAAATTATAAATTCAGAAAATTATTTGCAAAAAGGTATATATGTAGAGGGACAACTCTTCCATACTTATTAAATAACTTCTTTTTTGAGTGAGTATTTCATTATGTTTCTGACAATTTTTTAATTTGTTACAAAATCCTACTTACATTGAAAGATTATTGTAAAATTTAACTCACACACGCACACAGTTATTAAAGAATTTGTACTTTAATATATAGGATTTAATTATCGTTCTTTCACTTTTTTAAAAAATATCGTGCCGTTCTTCAAGAACATAAAAGCATCTGTTCTATCACCACCTCTTCGCATCTAATTCCGTTTTTTATTCATCCTTAAATGACATGAGAGTGTAATTGCATATCTTGGGTCCGAATATACTTTTTCTGATAATAACTCAAGTACTTTTTATATTGTACTCATAACAAACAGTTTTTAAAATAATAAAAGTTTAAAAAAAGTTTAAAAAATTAAGTAAAAAGAAAAAGTTTAAAAATAAAAATTAAATCTAGGATTCTACTATACGTTTTCCATCCGTACATCATTTCAAATAATTAATTCAAGTTTCTCACTGCGTTCACTTACACACGCATGCATATGACAATTATCCTACAAAACCTATTCAATAATTAAAACAAAATTAGAGTAATTTTCTATTCATCCGTTATTTTTTTAATATTTTACAAAACCTTAAACTTACTTTGAAAGGTTATTGTAAAATTTAACTCTTCAATGCAGAATTCACTTCGTGCAAATACACAATTACTAAGAAATTATATCATAATATATAATTTAATTTTCGATTATCTATCTTAAAAGGAACGCACCATCCTTCAACAGCACGCAGCCTGATAGTCAATTGGCTAGCTCACTGGCCTTTGGTATAACAGGCTTCAGGTTCGAATCCTTGACCTGGCATGGATATATGTGAGTGGTTCGTAATCCACGTTAAACTGTAGGTCCGGTTTAGTTAACACAAATTGTGTACAAGATGACCGTAGAGCGACAAACCAAATTCAAAAAGAGTATTTGCTCTATCACCACCCTCACACTTCTCAATTCTAGTTTCCATTCACATGAATCAAAAATACTGTTCCTTTTTTTGTATTAGTTCAAATACTTTGAAATTCATAAATGAATTTGATGAATTTATAAAGAACTTAAAATTGATGAGAATATTGAATTGAAATGAAATGAATGAAGAAAAGGGAATTGGAATGAATTTAGAATTGATGAGATTAATGCATATAATTTAAAGTTTGTTTGGTTATCTAACGCTCAAAATGCGTCACTTATTAAAAAAATAGAAGACCAAACCATTTGCTATAGTCCATCCCCTTGTCCTTTATTCAGTTCTAATACCTAGAATCATGAATATCATGACACTTTGTGAGCACATATCATTTCCATCAATAATGATTTAACATCTATTTAAATTCCATGTTCTTTAATTAAAGCCATTTGCATTAAAATACTAACTTTTACATAATTTCGCAAGAGAGATTCAAAAAATTTCACGAAATTCAAATATATTTTTAAAAAAACCAATAAATAAACATAAGAGAAATTTCTCTGACAAGCATGACTCTATATACATAATTAATTCCCAACAATTCACCTTAATTAATCAAAGTATTGTTAAAATAATTAACACTTCCCACATCTCTTCCAGGACAAAATTTTTCACACAAAAATGTCAAACTTATTTTGAAAGATCGCTCCAAAATTCAACTCATCAATTCAGAAAATCCGAAGGAAGGCAAAGATTCCTTAGAAGAATTCTTCTTCCACATATAATCTAACGACTCGATCGTTCACCTGATCCTTAAAGCAATCGCACCACTTCTTCAAGAGAACGAGAAACTCCCAAATCGTTTGCTTCAGCCCACCCCTGTCCTTCATTCACCCTTATCATTCATACTGCTGAAAACTTTCCTGTTCCCAAGAAGAGACAGAAGGGGGAGAGGAACAGCCAAAGATTCTGAGAGAGAGAGACTTGACAATTCACTGTACAATCGGATTTGCATGTGGGTTTGAGTTTTGAAAAAAGAGATTACCTCCATCCCCCGCAAAACACCCTCCCTCCGGTGGGACAAGGACGGTGCATTTGTCACTGTCAACTATCCTTTTCCACTGAACGGATCGTTATTAATAGAGTTGCATATTTTATCGGGACTGCCGGTCTCATTGGTGGACCCTGGGGACGGTTCCTCACTAATTAGTGAATAGCTAAAAAATTGCTATAACTTCCCCCTTTCCTCTGTGTGAGGGTGGGATGGAAGAGTTTTGAGCTGCTGCCCGCTGTGACCGTACACCGCCTGATTGTATGGAAGGACATAAAAAGAAAGATTGGATCAATGGGTATGAAGTATTTGCGATGGAAGCGGCTGCTGCTGCTGGTGGTGGTTATTTTGAAGTGGACATTAATCAAGAGGTCGTTTGTTTGGGGCGTTTCTATTAGCGGGGACGTCAAATTCATACCACTTATTATGTGCTTTAATTAAGTTCGATTCATTATCTTGTCTGTTAAAACTAGTTTAAATGATTTTTTTTACCAAATCAATTTTATTACGTACTTTACTTTTTTCCGTTATGAAGAAACTCAGTCAAATAAAAACGTTTTCAGAAATAATTTATTATTGCAAATACGCAAGCACCATTTTTTTATATTGAAACAAGGTTCGATAATTTCTTTTGGTTTACTGCCTACTTACTAATCCCACATCATCTGCTTAACTCTTACTGTTATAGGGGTCTGATGACCGAGTGGCTAGCACTCTGGCGCTCTGTACCACAGGTTTGGGCTGGAACCAGGCGGAGCCATGGATGTTTGTAGCAGCTCGGAATCCACTTTAAACTGGAATTCTGTAAGTATGCACAAGATCACCGTAGAGCGACAAACCCAAACTTACTCTTATTGCACACTTCCCACCACTCCCATTTGTGGTTATTTCATACATAGTCACTCGAATTTTTTTCTTTTAGAGGTCTAACACCAACTATCTCTCTTGTGTCGCCGCCTCGATGTTCTTGACCAGGTTGAGGAGCATCTTTCACAGAGGTTACATCATTTTTGAATTTCTAATCCACTCATACACTTTTTGAGGTGGTACACGTATGTCATCTCAGTTAAATTTTTATTCGGCCATTAATTCTAATGGATTTTAAACTACCATTTGTCAAATATCTTTTAACAGAATGGCGCTAATTTTGTTGCCCTTCTCAACGGACAGTTATCCTTATATTACTAATATGAATGACATTATATTTATTTTTATGCTCCTCTGCCACCTACTGGAAATTGCTGACACTAAATATCTACAATATTGCGAAATAGCAAGAACAGTGGCGTAAAATTTCGAACTTTCAAGAAGCTTTTCATTTGAGCAACACTCATGTTTGTTAGAAGTAATGTTCGGTTACCGAGTTGTTCTTTAGAAAAATACAGAGGAAATCATGTTACCTACTTGGAGATGTGTAGATAGTGGACAATTAATTTCTTTATTGATATTATTGCTAATATAGATATATTTGCTGATTCGTGATGCCTTATTTCTATAGAAGATTCTTGTTGGTATGTATTTTAAATTCATTTATTAGATGATAAGATAAGGTACACTATTATAATGTATGTACATGCAAGGAACAATTATAGATCTGCATGTTACTATGGCAAGTCATATTTCGATAGAATGCCTAGATGAAATAAAAAGAGTTTATAGATAGGGCGATTTCTCACTCATGACAGATAAGTCATTCAGAATATTAGTTCAGAGTTACCCAATTTTCCTCTTTTCATTCTATCGACAGCATCCAATGACCTTATATACAAATGTTTTAGGATGAGAGATGTCTGGTTTTCTGTAGTTTCTATAATTAGTCTGCCAGATAATTTTCTGTAAAACTTAGTTAACTAGAAGGCATTTTGCCATTTCTATAAGAGTTCGTTTTTCCGTTCATCATTTTGGGATTGACCCCCATGAAACTGTAAATTCGTATCGAATACCATGATTATATAGTTAGCGAATTCTCTGTTAAGATATTCCCGTTGTCACTTCTTATAGTTTTTATTTATTTATTTCAAATTAATTGTTGAGAACAACAAATTGCTTAAATTTTTCTGTCATTTTTTCTTTTTAATTCGAAAAATCATTTGTAAATCTACTGTAATCATCTGTGACAATGGTACTCAAAGGGGTATGCTCTGGAAGATTTCCAGAGATAAATATAAAATAATAAAATATATAAATATAGATATAAAAATAAATATAGTTAATCTTTTTATTTCAGTTTTTCAATGCAAAGATAACTTTTATTACAAACAACTGACATTTCTAGTATCTTTTTTTTTTCCTTCTTTCTTCACATAAAAGTCATCAAACTGCAATAATGCATCAATGAAAGTTTCCGCAGAACTGGAAGGATAACTTCCATGATTTGCTATTAGATCACTAGCGTCTATGTGATTGTCAACGTTAAAAAATTTCCATTGCAGCCTTTGAGGCGTTAGTAGCGGATGCTTATTTGTCAGAAATTTGTATATAGTGCTCCTATAATTATTTTGGAATTCTAAATGCACCCCGACTTCAAGAAAGTTGAGGATCACTGATTTATGAAAGTTACGAAATCAGTTATGTACTGGTGTGTTTTAATTGAACTGAAAACAAGTGTGACCGTGTTGCAGGAGTTCCGACGGTCATTTCGATTCCACAATTTGGGAAATTAGTCAATTTATATTTTATACATTCTGTACACGTCACAAAATGTTGTTTGCCAGTTATCTTCCAGGATTCGAAGCTAGCCTGTGAATTTATAAATAATTTTATAGCATCAATTTTTCGTGACCTAGACATCTAATGTCAAATTTTTTAATGAAGCTTTTATTTGAGAATGATAAAGCTGTATGGGTGAAAATTTTTATACATTCTGTCAGTGCATCTCCGCTGTAATTATCTTGTTCAATTCCATTGATAGAACATTATTTTTGTGACCACCTTTGAAGGAGACCGGAAACGGAATTTTGCAAGGGTTCATTGTTTATTTGCACCAGTTCCAATATGACAGGGTAAATACAAAAATTTAACAACTCTAGCAATCATACATTTGTTTCCTTCAAATTAACTTTTTCCAATCATAAAAAGATCAATTAAGCTCCCTAATTAGGAACATGTAATGCTTGCGAAGTGTGATTTCAGTTACATTTTGTTTTTGACTGGCACTCGGTACCACTAATTTTGGGAATCCCGACGGTGGCATGGATGTTTGGTTGATTGCAGTATTTTCCACTTTAAATCATAGGTCCGGTCTAATAGGATTGTAAAGAGCGTTGCGGGGGTACTGTAAAGACTCGCGAATATTTTATAGATATTATGGAATGGCTTAATAGATATGCTAAGGAATGGCTTTGTCGGTGCAGCCCATTTGCTGTTCAAGAAATTTGGTCATACGACGTAATTAAAAACAACAGTGATATTTTGTTTTGAAAATGTTTCTAATCCCTTTTGATGAATGAATGGTATATGGGGATGTCCAGACCGGCAAAAGACTATAATGGGACTAATCACTATATATATGAACATTTTTTTCCCTGGTATTTTTAATATGTGACTCTTTACAAAGCTGGTACGATCGTGAAGACCGGAATACGGTTTAAGTGATTGGTGTGCAGAAATCCATGGCACCTCCAGGACTCGAAAATGTGGATTCAGAAGAACGCTAAATATTTAGTTTGACAAATTCCAAGGGTTATAATAAGCGACTTTTCTTTAATCACGTATTCTTTTGATGCTTATCTCCAATATGACAGGGCAGATACAAAATGAAGCTGCTCAGAATATATTTACAAATATAATAAAGAAATTACAATCGTAAACAAATAATAAAAAAAAATATTGACAAATCAAATTAAATTTTGCACGGATGTTTTAAATCATCATTGGGATAGCTAAGAATCTCCTGGATTTTTATTTTCATGATTAAGAAGCATAGTCAAAAGAGTTTAGGATTATGTGATTCAAGAAAAAATAGAGAAATGGAATGTGAAAATTTACTAGGATATGGAGAATTGCGCACGAACCATATAATATTTTTAAAAAGACAGTAATTTTAAAGTTTCAAGCGCTTTAATAGGACCAAAGTTCTATGAGTGGGCGGAAAGAGCCGTATAAAGAAGAATTTGTTATCTCTGGGAGGAAAGTTGATTTTATAATAATTTTCTGAATAGTAAAACGAAATTTAATTTTGTGTGCAGAAAATGTTGTTTCAAGTTAAATGCTGATCAGAATAACCCACCCCTTAAATATTTAGTTTGACTATTCATTTTTCTGCTTGATCATAATTACAGGTTTTTGAAAAATGTTTATTTCTAAAAATGGATACTGCGATGGCAAAAAGAGCAGAATTTATCTCTTTATGGATTTGATTTAGAAATGAAACTTTAATCACCTTTCATTCCGATAAATGATTTTCAGGTATTTTAACGTCTAACTAATTCTTCTTTAATAAATTGGGTTAATTCTTTTTTCGAGTTTCAAGAGTGGTTGATATAAGACACATAATTATGATGTATGTACGTACAGGAACAATTATAGATCTGCATCTTATTGGGACAAGACATTCGTAGATGGCATAGAAAAAGGTTTACAGATTTGGCTACTTCTCGCTCCTGTTGGATTAGTTCAGTCTACTCTAACAGAATTTACTTTTTGTATAAATTTTATTTTTTTAAGGGACTTTCACTACTTTTGATTTATTCTAGACAACAAATATTATATTATGTCACAGTTGGGGTTTGTTCCATTTTTTTTTAATGACTTGCACATTTAAATTTCGAGGCCTGATGGCCGGGTGACTAGCGCTCTGGCTCTCGGTGCCACAGGTTTCGGGTTCGAGTCCCCGGGGAGCCATGGATATTTGTAGGGATTCGGAATCCACTTTAAACCGTAGGTCCCTGTCTAATATGACCGTAGAGTGCTGGGCAATCCTACCTCGTCGAAAACAAAATATCTCCTGTCTCGCAATCTGCCAGTAGACAGACGGCCTTGGCCCACCATAGGGCTGTTACGCCACTGATGCCGACATTTAATTTCATATTTATTTTTATAATATTTTGCACTTTTTGCTTCTTATGAAATCAAATTCAAAATCAATTCAATTCAAGTATATACTGCAAAAAATTAAGGTATTATTTGACAAACTGTGTTGCGATATTCCATGTTGTGATATTCCATTAATCCATGCATCTGATCTCTTTTTTTTTTTTTTCGTATGTCATTAAATAGTTGAATAACACTCCCAATCTTGCCAGGCATAAAAAGTTGAAATCATTTTTACATTTCAAAATTAAACTGCATATTTTTTAACTAAAATCTTCTAATTTTCAGAAAAATAATTCTTTTAATTATTAATAGATAAAAAATATTTGAAAGTATTAAATAGCAGAGTTCCATCTGAAATATCATACGTATACAAATGAAGAAAATTAACAAAAAAGATTCCATTAAATCTGCACAATGTAATAAGTTTTTAATTTGCACATTAATATAATAACATCTCTTAAGCAAAATAACATGAAATTTAATATTAAGTAAGTTTCGTTATTTTAGCAATAAATATAATTCAGACAGCTGCAAAAAATTTACTATTGATTTGGAAAGATTATGATTATCTTTCAAATAAAAAATTATTTATCTTCGGGTTCGAGTTCCAGCGGTGCATGGATGTTTATAGTGGTTCGGAATCTACTTTAAGCATATACGCGCCGGTTTTATAGGAACGTAGAGCGTCACAGAGCCCAGACTTCTCACCCACATCTTTCCCAAATTGTGAAGCGGGGCAACTCGGCTCTAGGCACAGTGATGTTGTGAGGTGTAGTAGTATACAGTGGCATTGCTATTCTTTAGCAAATTAATTTTTTTTTTTTTTTTTTTTTTTTTTTTGCTATTTGATTTTGCTATTTGATTTTGTGTAGTCAAAACAATATTCTGATATTCTATAACATTCATTTTAGTGGTGAGGGTGATCGTTGATTTCTTTTTTGCTAACAAATAGGTCCACTGAAAAAAAAAAAAAATTATAACCCCTGTTTTTTCATTATTATTTTACAATGATATATTACCACAACCATCCCAACAATTTATTTATTAACAAAGGCATTTTAAATTTACGCAAAAAATACTTTTATCATATCGATTTTTTTTTTAATACCTAGCAATTTGATCTAAATCATTCACCACTAGATCAAAAAGATATGTAACAGATTCAGCTTTATCCAAGATGCATCACGAACATTTGATTTACGTACATATACCCTATATATATATATATATATATATACACACCATGTTTCATCACCACAATTTTGAAAAAACATATGGAGGTTGACTTTCCATCTCGAGATCAAAAGAGGGGCTGAATGGCCTTGTGTCCCACAGATTTCGGGTTCGAGTCCTGGCGGTGCAATGGATATTTGTAATGGTTCGGAATCCACTTAAGCCGTAGGTCCAGGGCTCATATGACTGAAGAGCATCACAGTGCCAAGTCAGACTTCTACCTAAGGGTGCTCCATCACAACAGAAGCTGCCTCCTTTCCCTTCAACCAATGAGTCCATACGTGTATACGGGCTTGATCTAGATGTCTATCAAGTAGGATAAGACACAACAACAACAACAGACCAAAGGAAGGACTTTCCAGACTAAGGTTTGGTTTTGTAGCTCAACGGTCATTTTGTGCACACTTTAGGCTAATTAAACGGGACCTACAGTTTAACATGGATCCCGAAACACTCACAAATATTCATGCCACCCGGACTCGAATCGGAAGCCTGTGGTACCAAAGGCCAGAGCGATTGGCCATCAGGCCGCTTTCCAGACTAAAGATTTACCATGTCAGCATACTCCAAGGACATTTGAGCTTCTGGATTTCGAACTCGCTTCTAAAACGAAATGCTACACACCAGACTGTTTCAATTCCCTTGTGCATTAATATTAGCCATTTTCGAAAAACATGTATTCTTTAAGCAAAAAATGTAGTTTTTGCACTTAGTCGTTCGTTGTAGTTCGCACTCAAATCTGCTTATAAAAGGATTTTATTTATTTATTTTCGTAAGCACATATTTTATCAATGATTTTTTTAGTAATTGCTGTGAAAGTATCTGTCTCAGTCACGCAACTTGAAAACTCGCTGTCAAGATGGTTGAAACAATATAATTAAGACATTAAACTTATATGAGGTTTAAATCGTTCTTAATTAACTGAATTCTCTCTAACACTTTATATTTTGCTGCTGCTGCTCGGGGAGAAAATTCTTCCCGAATAATTTTTAAGCGCCATAGTTTCCACCTCCCATTAAATACCTGCCTCTGTAGTTGAGCATTCCTAGAGTCACTTTCCGTTTCTGTTGCAAAAACTTCATGGAGCGAAAGATATGGTTGTGGGGGGATGCAGCAGCTAGAAGGCATGCTCACTGTTCTTCCTTTTGGCAAAAGTCTTTGTCTTAATTGGGATTTTCCAGATGACAGGACACGTGAACAAATGCCAAACGACTCGGAGACAGAGAGAGAGAGAGAGTGATAGGGGGTAGGGGGAGAGACTCGAATAATCCCAACGACCTACTCCTTCTGCCATGAAGTTTGTAAAGCGAGGCATTCCTTAACCAATCAAAAAGTTTCTTCGGCCCAAACGATTATCGGAGATTTTTCGCGCCACAGTTGTTTTACGAAACGGCCGCCAGTTAAAGGGGGGGCGCTGCCACCCCACCACACCGCACGAGGGAAAACGACACGGGGAAAATTCCGGGTGCACTTCTTTGAAGATTTAAGCGCCGTTTGATGAGGGGGAATTCGTCGGGCCCCAGCCCACAACGATTTAATGCGAATTAGCGCGCCATAAAGCCGTGATGAATCCGGGGGTTTTCCTGGGAAAAAGGAAAAAGCGCTGCTGCTGATCCTGTTCTTTATTGGCCGGGTTGTGGTGTGCGGGAGGTACAGTTCTTGGGAACACCTTTACAAGAATTAGTACCGCTTTCGCTCGCTCAGAGCGCGCAGGATGCTTCTGCTGCTGGTCGGTGTTCTTCTTCGTTCCAACGAAAATCGTCTGCGCTTTTGTTATCGCCACATTCTTGAGTATTTAGCGGTTCTGGCCGGAGGGTACTAAGGGGGCGGCAATCGGGCGCAAATGATAATAACAATAATGGTGCCGGGGCCCTCCCTTTTACCGCTTCAGCAGCTCATTTTCCCAAATTAATTTAAGACGAGAGAAAAAGGGGGTTGCTTTCTTTTACCCCCGCTAGGGGAGCGCCAAAAATGAGGACAAAACCTTTCGCCGAGTAATTTAAAGGGAAGCCAAGGAGCATGGGTTTCAGGAAGAGGGATTAACAAAAACAAGAAAACATTAAAACCCCTCAAAAAAAAAAATAACAAAGAATACAATAATAATAAAGTGGAAAAGAAAGGGGGATGGGGAGAAGGGGTGTAGCAGCTATAGGAGGAGAGGGTGGAAAAAAATCCAGACGAGTTATGAAAAGGGCGCGCACAGACAAAGAAAAGAATTCCGAGTTGGAAACATTTTCTTGTAAAACAGGGCGTTAATTAATCCCTCCGTTTAATATAACAATCCGGGCAAAGCGGAGTGGCAAGTAGCCTGAGAATTTTCAATCATTCCGGCTGACTGCTTCTCCATGCTGCTCCCCTTTTATGAATAAAGATGCCCGCTTAGCCCGGTAATTAAATGTTGCTGCAACACTCCCCTGAATATAAACAAAGGAACAGAGAGAGAGAGAGAAGCCATCGGGAACCCTAAATATGCTGAAAAGCCCACAACCATGAAAACTCGCCCATTTTTTTTTCTTGCCATCTCATTCTCCACCACACTCACTCTATCCATCTATCTATCTATCTATCCATTCCTCTTCTTTTTGGTCCGCGTCGCTTTTTTTTTTTCGTCAAAAACTTTGACTTTCCAACTCCTCATTCATTTCTTTTGGATGGCTAAGAGAATGGGAGCCTTCATTGTGAAATGGAGAGTCCTTCTTCCAAGACAGTAGACCCGGAAAAAGCCCCCCAGAAGAAGAAAGAAAAGCGTTCGCTTTTGATGATCCTGCCGCGTGGAACAAGCAAAACTTTTACGCACTGATTTCGTCCTTCTCTTCTCCACCTCCACACCCCCCTTTTCTTTCCTTTTTACCCTTCTGGAGTTCGAGCATTGCAGGTAATTTAAAAAAAATAAAGGGTTGTGGAAGGGGGAGAGTGATTTTACAGGATATTTCTCTCTTTCCCCACCGTTTCTGTTGGATAATTTAACTAAACTTTACGATCCAACAGTGTCGTGTCATTTAACTCACTTAAACTTCCAACTATTCGTATAAAAGACACAAGGGGGAGGGGGGCCATAAAAATAGCAGCAGCGCCATCCCCCTACCACGGAGCAAGTGGAGCCTGGTGGTAGGTTGTGACAAATGGTATGTGCTCTCATTAAACGCAAACCGGGACGACGAGGAAAGGGTTGTTGGGGGGATTCAAACATTAAAACTGAAATGCGAGTTTTAAACAATGGAGATGCTTCTTTGCGACAATCTGCTCATTCGTTTCGAGATATTTTTGAAGAGAATATAAATTCCGTCTTTCCGGGGAAAGCACTGTCTCGGAATAGCGCCACTTAATGGAGGGCGCATCAGAAACACTGGATACTGCAACTTGAGTACTTCTCAATCACTGATGAACTATTGTACTTTTCAATTATCTTCATATTCTGATCGG
Organism: Caerostris extrusa; assembly: GCA_021605095.1. NCBI lineage: Eukaryota > Metazoa > Arthropoda > Arachnida > Araneae > Araneidae > Caerostris > Caerostris extrusa. The sequence continues at coordinate 83,838 of BPLR01014673.1, forward strand.
TTTTTAATTATTTGCTTAAATGATTGTGATATCAGTTTGTCATGGCGATGCGAGAAATTTTTAAATGGTTAATTGCTAAGTTAATTAGAACATGATATTTCCTACAAAAGCAATCGTCTTTACCAGGGGTCTTCAAACTACGGCCCGCGGGTCAAATCCGGCCCGCCAGTGTCATCCATCCGGCCCGCGACAGCGAATAGCTTATTATTGCTGTAATAAGTTGGATAAAAAAAAACACAGAATGATAATAACTCGGTTTTATTGACTTGCTAGGTAAAGCTTAATGGCAAGCATAATACGCAGAAAATTTAACTGAAGCATAACAACTAATAAATAATTGAAATGAATCCACCTAACATCATAAACTAGAGAACATCCCGCGGTTACCCTCGGTAGTTATGTTGGGGTAAAGAGTATCGCATACACATGTATATCGATGTTTGGAACGTATATATCCGAATCAAACATGATTTTTATCCTGAAAATCCCTCAGGAACGGAAAAGCTAAATTAACGCCAATGAAACCGCGGGGTATCCACTTGTAAAAAAATACTAATGAGATTTATGTAATTGTGATTTTTCACTGATAAAATTGTGGATCAATCTTGTATGATCTCTTGTTCAATTTTGTAGTTGTGGATCAATTTTACTTGTACCAATTATTAAAAAGAGATTTAAGATGCTCATCGGTTAACTTAGATCTGTAAACATTCTTTATGTACTTCATTTTGGAGAATGTTTTTCACCAAATAAGTAGTATCATATATTAATTAATGAGTTTTTAATTTTTCTGCTATTAAAGATAATGACAGAAAAATGAAAACGGTTTTGGCCCTTGGTACTTACTGGAGTAAGCGGTATAACCCTAAGGCTGGAAAGTTTGGAGAACCCCTGGTCTTTACGATTAAAAGGTTTGTTTTGGTCAGTCTCTCTACCGAAATTTTTTGCACACTTTAAGCCAATTAGACCGGGATCTACAGTTTGACGCGGATTCCGGACCAGCAACAAACACCCCTGCAAACCGCCAGGATTCGAACCAGAAGCCCGCGGTACAAAAGGCTAGAGCTCTAGCCAATTGGCCATCAGTCCGCCAGCAGATTTTAAGGCAGGGGGTGTTTTCTTTTTACTGGGTAGGGTTGTCAGCCCGACAGTTATATTAGACCGGGACCTACGGTTTAAAGTGAATTCCGAGCCACTACAAACATCCATGGCACCGCCAGGACTTGTGCACGAAACTTGTGGCACCGAGCACTAGTCACTCTGCCTTCGGTCCACTCTCTCACTATTTACCTTCTCAAAAATTAGCATGAATGTGAAATTAAAAATTAAAATTGATTTTCAAACACTGCAACTGTGCGTTCTTTTTCAACAAATTCGAAATAAAAAAAAAAATTCCATCCTTTATAAAAAAAAAAGGAAGGAAGTAATTAAATTTGTTGGTTTAAACTTCTATGGGACGATTAAAAGGTCCTTACGATTAAAAGGAGGTTTAAATATTCCTTTAATTAATTAAAAACATATATAAATAATTAATCAGAAATACACTTTGATAGCAATTGCTTTTGTGCGTTCACTATAGACCACGTTGGGTTTCAGAACTGTAAATATTCCGTTTGAAATCCAACTAATGAAATCGAACCAAAATCGGCTATGTTGAGGATAGAACGATAAATCAGTCGATCAGATGTCTTTTCATAGGGCACGGACAAATCTCTATACCAAATTATGGCGGAACAATGTGGGTTTAGGGTAACGGGTCCTTCACGGTAGCACTTAATGTCTTCTCTTTTTTTCTTTATTGGCTCAACAGCCCCATCGTGGACCAAGATCTTCTGTCTACTGGCGGATTTCGAGACAGGAGAAGTTTCCTTTACGGGAAAGGGTTGCTACAGCTAACGCTCTACAGTCATATTAGCTGGACTTACTGTCCAAAGACTGTTATGTTAGACTGTTACTGTCTGTTATTAATTAGACTGGGACTTACTGTCCTAAGCGAAATTAAGAAATACTACAAATATCCATGGCACCGAACGCCAGAGCACTAATCACTCGGCCAAATAGGGAATGATCTCAGGTAAAAGTACTCGGACTTTAAAAAACAACAACACTATGCCATCAATTATAAAGATAAATTATGTCACTAATGTTAATCGGGGGTCATCGTATCATTAGTTTACTTTTATGAAGTTTTGACAGCATGTTGCAATTATTTTAAGGAATGAGGAATAAGTCTGAAGCCGAAAGAATTAAGAAATTACTGCCGACCTGCCTAGGCATCCGGTTCTTCAGACCAGGGCTGCGATAGCAATCCCGAACTGTACAAGCTAAGGAACAAAATTAAAGAGTAAAATCTCTGGATTAACTAATCAACACAAAGCCTCAAACTATGAGAAAAAAAAATTTTGTCTAAGGAAACTAAAGAAATCAGCGGAAGAGAATGACTGACTGGAAGATCTGTCGTCCCAACGGACCCTTTTTTTATTTATTTATTTATTTATTTTTATTTAGTGTTAGTTATATATTGGTTATAGGTTAGTTAGTATATATATCGTAAAAAGAAGAGGATTTCTCCTTTTACTTAATTTCATAGTTAGAAAATAATTGAGTTTTACAACAACACATTATACAATGTAATAACCTTGGTATATTAATATCTTATTTAACACATGTACAATTCATAAAGTTCCAGAATTGTTCAACTGGAAAATAAAAATGTAATATTCATCTTATGATTTCAGAATGTAATACCAAATGTAGAGACACAATGTATAGGAGTTTTACTCAACTAGAGTAAATAACAACATAAGTATAAGGTTGCACTAATATTCAAAAGAAACAGGAGATCTTATCCTGATAGAACAAAATAATAAAACATCTATAGTCAAACTATATATTATATATTATACATATATAGTCAAAGAAGAAGAATTCTCCTTTACTAAATTTAGGATTGGAAAATAATCAAGTTTCATTTTTACAAAGCGCTTTATACAGTGCAATAACATTGACATATTAGTATCCTATTTAACTAATATACAATTCTTAAAGGTCCAGGAATGAGGAATAAAAGGAATCCTTACTTTTAATTATTGTAATAGTTAATAATTATAATTAAAGTAATTACCTAATATATAGAATTTGTTTATTTTAATGCAAATTCACAGTTTTCACCCAGGTGCTTTCATGGTTGGCATGTACATAAGTTAGGGCCTACTGAAGAGTTTTGGCTACTTGAGATTTTCTTCTGCCCCATGATTTTCGCAATTGAATTCCTTCAATTTAATGAGTGCGTTCGTTCGGATGCATTTTGATGAGCGATTTTTATCGATTCTAACACCATGAATCCAATGATTTTTTCAATTTTCTTTCTTCTACTAGTATGATCAGTATAAATGGTTTTTAAAGTGGAAGTTGAAAATATTTGAAGAGAGTAAAAATTTTCAATAAACTATATGTTTCATTAACTACGTTGAGCCTAAAATTGAATTTTATGGAAATTGAAGCCTGAAATTTTTAATTTAAATTTGACGCTGGAAATGTTTTTTTATCTAACAAAGTATTAATAAAAACTACTTTTTGAATCTACTAATTATTAAATTTTTTGTTTCTTTTATCTTTAATTGTATTTTCTTTTAATACTTATAATTAGAAATTAAAATATTCCAAAAATAGAAATTTATAATTATGTAAATAACACTGTATTAAACAGATTTTCAGGCTTAAATTGAAAATGCGAGTATGTGTATGACAAATGATATATTAATAAATATTGCAATGTTGTTGCATAGATTAAATAGGATAAATTTCCTTGAATGATATTGCAATTAATTTAATGATATAATTATAATAAAAAACTGTATTTAAACTCGAAAGAATTTTATAAGTACTTTATATTGATAATTTCCTTTGTTGTTAGTACTTACTGTTACTATTGTTAGTACCAAGATGTTTAATTTTTTGTTTTTCACAAATTTTGATGAAAATTTTTTATTACTGAAATGATTTATAAATATTTAATACAGGGAAATGAATTGAAATTAGTTATACAAAAAAAAAAAAAATAATAATAATAATAAGTACTTCAAATTTAGAAATGTCATTCCTTGCATTTGACAATCATTCATCAGTTATGTACCAATCTAGTGATTCCTGATTCAGCATGCTTCAATTTGTAAAAGAAACAGTTTCTTTCATTTTAAGTGATTTTCGGCAATATATGTCTTACAGAAAAAATTTTTTTGAGAAAAAGTTAGTTTGAAAGGCTCAGGGGGAAATAACTCATTAAAAATTAGAGAGTTCGGTTTCCAAGTTTTTTTTAAATATTAATGATAGTTCTTTTTTTACCTTTTCAAAATTTAATATGGAGAAAGAGAATAATTTTTCACCGAAAAATTTGCTTAAATTTAATTGACAAAAAAAAAAAGTAATTATAACTATTAGCTTTAAAAATATTTAACTACAGATACTAGTGTCAAAACATTAATATTATTAAATATAATATTTTAATTATAATTAAATATTTCACTATTAATTATAACTTAAATATTATATTTAATAATTACGTATTTTAACATAATGCACATGTTTTAACATAATGTACATGTTTAAATTTTATTAATATGATAATGCTTCAATTAATCGAAAGTAACGATTATTCACGTGATTAAAAAAAGATGTATTTCGTAAGAAATATTTTGTTTTAAGGAAATTTATAAAAAAAAAAATAAAAAAAAAAAAAAAAAAAAAAAGATTTTGAAGGGCTTATATTTCTAAATAAAATTAAAATTACTCTTTTTTTTTTTTTATAAATTTCTATTTAGAAAGATTACCTTCTTATATGAGTCATTCAGAAATCCTCTAATTCCCCATAAGTCACTATTTTGCAATTCCCTCACAATTTTCTTCCGTCAGAATTTTTTTGAAGAGCTTATAATTGAAAATAAAATTAAAATTACTCTTTTATTTATATATTTCCATTTAGAAAGATAAAAAGATATTATATAAGTTATTGAGAAACTTTCTACTTCCCCGTATGCTACTATTCAGCCGGGAACTCCGTTTCCAGAAAATTTCCTGATATGATTTAGTCGCCACATTATGGCAGGAAAAGCGTTATATAAAAAAGCCATCAGACGGCAACGAGCACTCCAAAACGATTGCGATTAAATTTCATCACAAATAATAATCGCGCTCCGCGGTGGAAAAAAAAAAAATAATAATCGCCGACAATTCGCCATTTGCTGGACCATATCGCCATTTTTATTTCCCTTTATTATCCCTTAGATGTCCGGATCGGGGTCTAATTCCAAGCTCCCCGGAGCCCCTTATTTCAATCCAACGGTCAGACGATTTGACATTTTTACGCAAACGACTTTCGGGGGTGTAGCAAAAGAAAGAAGGTCGGTAGCAATTCACATAATCTATGCATACATATGCGGCACTCTCTAACCTTAATTCCTCATAATTTAAATATTTTTAAACACTCTTTTTCGAAATAAGAGGTTCTGCTGAATGTTGAAGCGATTATTATTATTATTTTATATAAAAATTTTCCTCCCTTTTCCCAAAGAATAAAAAGGAAGAAGAATCTCTCTCTCTCTCTTTTAAAACCATCCCAATGTAGCGTAATTAACAAAAATGCGACTTTTTATCTTTTCTATCCATCTCTTACGACGGAATCAGTTTTCAAACCACACAGAGAGAGGAAAGTGAAAATTCATTTTAATTTTTCTCTCTCTTTAAAAGGCAAAAGACCATGCATACGATATGCGGTGTAAAAAAAAAAAGCGTTCCCAGAAATTCATAGAAGGGAGTCATTCTCGGAGTGAGATGAAATTAGTAAAATTTTAAAAGGAAATAAAAGCAAAAGGGAGAGAGAGAGAGAGAGAGAATGGGAAAAGGTAAAAGTTGTTGGAAAACCTAGAGAGAGAGGGGGAAAAAGTGGAGAAATAATAATTTTTGAATGTGAGCGTCAAGTAGAAGAGTTCTCTGTGGTAATGTCTTCCTCTCATTCACTGACTGAGATTATTTAAATCAACAGCAAACGGAGAGAGAGAGCTATGCATGGCGAATTTGAGTCTCTTTTATTTCTGAGCATTAAGGCTTGACAAGTCACTCTTCAAATTCACTCGCCAGATTTTTAATGACTTAGTTTTAGAGTGTGGAGGAATAATAGACAGTGGTAGCATGGTAGATTTTATCATTGTTTGGATTGCTGATGACATGGGCAATTTTTTTTTGGTGCTTGCATCCAAACTCTGTCGTCCGAAGTGGTTCGTTTCTTTGTTGGCTGAAAAGCATCGCCACGGTTATTGTGTTGAGCAATGGATTTCATCCTTGGTTTGCTCCAAGAAATATGAAAGTATTAAACGTCATTTTTATTTGAGGAATCCAAACAAGGTAAAAAGTTCATGAATTACTTGTTAGAGTGGAACTTCTTGTCGCTCCGAATAAATATCATGGAACATTAACTCAGAGGGTAGGTAGCGTTGATTTCGGACATTAATTAATCGGTTTTTTGTGCTTCTGGTTCCTTTATCATGTAGAAGAGGCTTGCACAATTAAGAAGTTTCTTTTGTTTCTGATTATCGTGCTTCACTGAGATCGGAGGCCATTAAGGTCTTCTTCTTCTACTGCTTCTTTGTTTTTCTTTTGAGATGTGACCATAGTGAGCAGAACCAACAACTTCTCTGAAAGATGGGCTCAGAAATTGTGTTTCTTTCTTCCTCTGGTTAGAAAACTCCTGTTTTCCAAAAGAATTTTTAAATACTACTCCTGTTCGAAAGGTTAATGTTAGTTAAACTTCAGAATTTTCAGAATTTTCGTTTTGTTATTCGCGAAATTAAGTTTTCGAAAGTTTTCGGTATTAAATGTAAAAATATTTTTTGAATTTTAATTACTTGCTAAGTGAAAATAAAAATACTTTTATTATCAAAAAAAATTTTGTATTTTAGTAGATATATTTTTAAAATTTTGTTACCAAAAAAACTATAAATTATTTGCAGAAAAAAAAATATTATTTTCCTCATTTATACATCATCATTTTAACATTTTAATCAGAATGATATTTAAAAACAACACAATAAGTTTTGGATTGTTATATGCAAATAGTTTCATAATTTGTTTTTATTTAAAAAAATTACAAATAAAAATATGATTTTTTTAATTGACAAACGATTCATACCTTTTTAAATGTGCAAATTTTCTCGTATTGTGTATTTATTTATAGTTATGTATTTATCCCGGATAATATAAAATTTTTTTTTTTCGAAAAAAATTAAATTATTTAAAATTTGAGTGATAATTATGTGGAAATGTAATTTCAAACTGAAATATTACTATACTATTGAATAAAGTGCTATACTAATAAAATTATCTGTATAACACATATACCCTTCATAAACAGGGTTAAATATTTATACAGATATTTTTAAAAAAAAAAAAAAAAAATGATAAAAGATGGAGACACTTAAATATCAATTTTAGGTGTTTTTAGTAATTTAAAAGAATTGACTTAAAGGGAAAAGTAAATTTTGAGTCACTCTGTCTTATACACTCATGTCCATAAATTAAGAATAATTCAGAATCACACAGAAATTGATCTCTAAAATAAAATTTTCACCTTAGAATTATCACACACATCTTGAAGAAGAATATGCAAATTACAGGAAAACACCAGATGGCGCGGATAGTACGTCACAATGACGAGAGTGTAAGAGAGGCTTATATAAGGAATGGTGGCAAAGAAGTAAAATTGTTCACAAGCGCTTTAAAAGCCTTTCAGTGCAATAACCGCATAGTTGTGGCACAAAGGAAGCATTTGGATGATTTTTTACGTGGTAGAATTATCGGACGTCTGGAATGGGGACGTACCCAGCTGAAAGTATCCGAGGAACTTGGAATCGCCCAGAGTGACATCTCCAGGCTTTGGCAACGATTCCAAGATGATTGTAATATGAGTAGATGTTACAGCACAGGTCGCCCCCGAGTTACAACGCCGAATGAGGACCCGTATTTAGCAGTTAGTGCCAAAAGAAACAGACGGAGCACAGCATCAGACCTGTCTCGTCAGCTCTCTTCAGCTACCGGTACGACAGTTTCAAGGCAGACCGTGTACAGACGCTTAGGGCACATTGGTCTATATGCTTGTAGGCTTGTGAGATGCGTTCCCGTACCGCAACTCACTGTCGCCTGCGATTAACCTGGAGTAGAGAGCGTGCATTGTGGACACCGCAACAGTGGTCTTGTGTGATGTTTTCCGACGAGTCCAGGTTTAGTTTGCAGCCTGATTCTCGCCGGACTTTCATATGGAGAGGTCACCATACGTTACCACCAAGAGAACACCATTGAACGACACCGTTACGGTGGTGCAGGATGGCTCGTTTGGGGAGGAATTATTCTTGGTTCCAGAACTGACCTGCATGCTCAGAGTGTAACGATGACAGGCCACATCTATCGGGATGTCATTCTGGAACAACATGTACGTTTGTTTCGGGGCGCCATGGGTGCTGAATTTCTGTTTATGGATGACAACGCCCGACCTCACCATGCAAACATTGTAGACGAATGCCTTCAATTGGAGGATATCACCCGTATGGATTGGCCAGCATACTCACCGGACTTGAATCAATAGAGCATGTGTGGGATATGCTTGGCCGACGAATTGCAGCCGTCAACCCCCTCCCACCTGTCAACCGGAACTTCGGAGGGCATTGCTTGATGAGTGGTGTAATATTCCCCAAGATCAGATTGATAATTTGATACTCAGCATGCCTAGGCGTTGTAAGGCCTGTATTGCATCGTCCGGGAGACATACTCCATATTGACCATCATACTAACCATGTTATACTGTTTTTTGTAAATAGGTTCTTTTTTGAAATTTGCTCCACGGAGTAAAAATCGCGATTTTTATTAATTATGTCAAACATATAGCATCTTTTTTTGCTCTTTACCTTTTGTTTAATAAATAGACATTACAAATAAGTCAAATTTGTTTTGCTTCTGTCTCTTTCTTTGCCTGAACTTCATTATCCTTAATTTATGGACATGAGTGTAATATTGACAGAACATGTGATTATTGGAATAACTACCCTTTCTTTCTCACTTGTTTAATTCTTTTTTCGAAAAAAATGAAATAAAATCTTTTTAATATAAAATTTTAATATTCAAATTCATTTTTATATAATTAACTACTTTAAAGTGTTTTTAAGTTGCTAATTTTATTTCTATTTTAATAAGTTTAGAAAGATAATAAAAACATTAATAGAAAAATATTAAGTCTTCCTATCTTTTATTTATTAATTTTTGCAATGATGTTTTTTTTAATATTCGAATAAAATATATCATCACCACAATATTAGTATGCATTAAAAACGACAGCGTTTTGTATCACTTGTTATAAAAAGACTTTACTTGTTCATCATCCGAGTGCAAATATATTAATTACATAACGCCCTTGGACTTTATTTCTAAAACATATAAAAATATGCCATGATTTAGTATACTCAGATAAGGATCTGATAAAGTGTATTAAATAAAACATTTTGTATTCTATGCAATATTTCAAATTCTTATTTTGATTTAATTTTAAGAACATACCAATAAACTATGACACAAATATCACGGAAAACAGTGATCAACTCTAAAAGTGCTTATTCAAACAGCACTTGCTCACTGAATTAAAATTTTATCGAGATAATTTTTATGGCTTGTTCTAGTATGCTTCAGATCTCAAGCTATTCCTTTTCAGATAAAAAAAAAAAAAAAAAAAACACCAATTGATTATGCATGTAAACAAATGCAAATAGTTTTATCTATGTACATATGTAATAGTGGGGAACCCAAACTACTATTTTCTTTGCTATCAGGCGAGCGCATTTGTCGTAGGAAGTTTTGAATTAGTAACTAATGTGCTCTCTCACTGTAACCGCATTAAAGCACGTGGGGCTGCAAATCGCCATCACCCTGGATAGCAATTAGCGAACAACTTGCTCTGCATTCCTAAACTTTTCTGCGTCGCGCACGAAAAGTCACCTCAGATCAAATTGATAAAACGAAAACGTCGCGATGTCCCTCGAAATCTGACAACAAAGAAACACCCCCTACCTCAGCGATTACTGCACCGTTTTCTGTTTGATAATCCTCTCAGGGGGGTGCGTCAGAAAAATACTTTTGAGTTATAAGTCCTGGTGGCATTTAAAGCACCGAATCTTTTAAAACGTCACCCAGAACAAAACTACACCTCATCTGTTTGCTGGTGTCCCCCTACCCCTCTCCAAGTGTAAGTTCTTCAACTCGTTTAATTCTTGCAATCCCAAAACCAGCTCACACAGAGAGAGAGGGTGAGGTGGTCTGACAAACACCTTGTGTTTAAAATTATTTATCTCTCTTTAAAATCCTGGTCTTCGTTTGTTTCCACCAGAGTTCTTGGGGGCCAGTGTAGAATGGCATCGACGTTGCCAGCGTTGCCATTTCGCGGGACCCTAAAAGTACGGCAGGAACGCGCTGATAATGGCGGCTTGAGATAATGGTAGAATATTTTAAGAGAAAGGGCTATTAAAAGAGCGAAAGCGGACGGGAAGGAGGGTAGGGGGTGTAGGGAAGGAATGGAAGACTGCAGCGATGCCGTGCCTTTGCTGCTAAGTGGCGTTTATGCGGGGAGTGGGATTCTACCCCATCCCTATCTTACACCCCACCCCCTCTTCCCTCCTTTCTCACTGGATATTTCACGAGTTTAGAGAACTGGAATATAATTTTTCCCACCACGAGACAAATGTTTGTTGAAAAAGAGCACCACACGTACGACAGGGGGTGTAGGGTGTTGGGGACGGTGGGGTCGGAATGATCCTGATGTGGAGTGCAGACAAGCGTTATCAGTTACTGAATTAAGAGTGGGGATAGCTTCCTTATTTTAATGGACTGTAGTATACAAAGGATGCAGTCGTCTTGCATCCTGCGATGATCCTCAATCCTGCGAGTTTCCCCTGCGTAACCGTTTTAATGGGAGATTCGAAAGTCTCAATCGCAGGTGTTCGGAATTCGCAGTTCGGTTTATGACACAAATTCGATGCATGTTGAATAAAATGACGATTTAAAGCAAATGTATCTCGAACTGAGATATGTTCTATTAGATTACGCAAATTTTTTATTTACAAAAGTTGTTTTTATAAATAAATTTGCAGCGTTGTTTTGAGGTAATTTAGAATTTTTTTTTTTATATTATTAATAAGGTTAATCGTTCATTGCTTTCATATTGACACACTATTGTATTTCATTCAAATAATTTTTCATATTCCAATCAGGGAAAAAAATATATTATTTGGGCCGTTAAATCTAAATAATTTCAATTATTACTAGAATAGCTACGCTAAGATTTTTTATAAATATAATTTCATTTCAATTCCTTCTATTAGCTTACACTCTCCCTATATATATGTCGTTCACATTTTTAATCGTTCATAAAATACTTTTTATTCCTCCACTCAAGTTCAAATACATTTTTTTTTAACTTATAGTGGATGACACTGGATGTTAATACAGTTTTTTTCAAATATTAATTCAGTAATTGAATTTAATTAATTAATTGTAGTTTTTTTTTTTAGATATAAGTTGCATATATCTACCAATAGATGGCACCAGATAATCTTAAAAAATGAATGAAAATTATTTATAAAGTACTTTTTGCAATAGAGTGGAAAAAAAAGTAGGAATTGACTTAATTTTTTTTTTTTTTATATATTACTTGTTTTCAGTATAATTTGTTTTTTATATGAAAAATTTAACAAATTGAACTTTTTTTGTTTCAAGAGGGAAGTAAACTAACTTTTCTCATTCATTCAAAAAGTTTTTAACAAAATATTTTTATATATAAATATATATATATATATATATGATTATATTATAATCAAACTAATACCATTTCAGAACTTTTATTGGTTCCTGTGCTCAAAAACCTAATAAACCTAATGCCTTCACCATAACTTTGAAAAAAAAATAAATTGTAATTTTAAGATGGTTTTTGATGACTAAAAAATGGACAAAAGATTTATAGCAATGATACATAAATTTAAGAAATATTTGTATATATTTCTGATCCATGACAAAAAATGAAACCTCAAAATAATTTCCATTTTTGTATTTCATAAGTAAATGTATAAAATATAAGATTTTGAACGTACATGGTTAAACACTTTTTTTTTTTTAAACCATTAAAGGAATACAAAAGAATTTTTCGCATTAAACTCTTCAGATCCATTAACATTAATTCATTTCTTTTTGTTCGAGACGAATTAGAAAACTTATATTTTATTATTTCAGATATGACAAATGTAAATATATAATAAAAAAATGAACCCTTTTGTTAAAATTTTTTAACAAAAATTTGTCTAGAGCAGGGGTCGCCAACCCGCGGACCACCTTGAATATCTTGAGGGAAGTGATATTTATTACACTTTTACAAAAATATATTTATTTTATAATGACCAGAGTAATAATGAAAACCAATGTATTCAAAAATACATTATGTGGGCATTCATCTATTCAAAAATGAACCGTCGAAATTATGAGAAAAAACTTATATTTTAAAACAATATTCTTGCTCAAACATATATCACACTAGTAAAATAAATATTTTTAAAGATTTCATTTTTTTTATTTTATTTATATTTATATATTTTCTATATTTCATTTTGAGTGTTCTATATTTCTTTACAGTGTGCGTTTACTATCCTTATTATTATATTATCTATGTTTACATGTAAGAATAATAGTAAACAGAGTAATAATAACTCATTAAGTTCCAATTTTTCACTTAAAAAAAAATGTCTATAGGGGTCTCAATCTAATAGGGTGATATATAATTTTATTTCCAAAGTGGCCCGCAAGATCATTTGGGTTGGCCACTCCTGCTTAAAGTATTTCAGTTTCATAATGAGAATCATATAAAGGTTCTAAAACATTTTAGTTGAAATTACATTTAAATCATGAGATAATAAATCTGTCAATGTATAAATCATAATATCATGAGATTCATTTTATAATCAATTAATGGAAATGAAAGAAAATAATTTTAAACTATTTCTAAATGTTTAATAACGTGTTTTAAATTTTCGCGATTAAGGATTCTTAAGGACTTGCTTCAAATTTAAATCTTCTAAAAGGATAAATAGTCTATGCAGCACACAAATAAATGCACTATTTACAGACTTCGTAAAAGCCGTGAATGAGTTCTTACTCCTTGCATTTATGCCTTTTTTTTTTTTTTTTTTTTTTACCTCCATGTAAAAAAAAAAAACGCAAGGTAAGCAGAGGACGAGAAAAAAAGATAGAAAAAAAAAAAAACGACAACAAACTGCTTAAATAAGAACAAGACGCCTAAGAAGAAATCAATACCACCTTACGAAGTTCAGCTGTTAAGAAATCAAGCAGAAAACAGGACGATTTTTTTCACTTCACTTCAGGAAGTAGCTTGTTGCTGGTGTTTTCATTATTATTATTTTTTTTTTTCGTTACCCTCTCTCTCTCTCTCACTCAAGCCTCATGATGAAAAAAAAAAAGTCTTCAGAAAAAAAAAAAAAAAATTGAGAAGAGGGCTGTGAAGAAAAAAAAAAAAAAAAAAAAAATGGCGTTGTTGAAAGCAGAGTCACCTGATGGCATTTTCATTTCCTCCTGCGGAACATCATGCAAATGTCGTCTGTCGCATAAATGAGGCTTCCGGAAAAACCCAAAAAGAAAGGGGTGTAGTAAGGGGGAAGAGGGTAGAGCTAGTTGGCAGATGGGAAGTTGGAAAGGGGTAAAAAAAAAAAAAAAAAAAAAAGCGAAAGGGGAGAAATAGAAGGAAGAAAAAAAAAAAAATTGTAGAAGTGGGGAAAAAACACCGGCTGTTAATTTGTCTGTTAGCATTCACCCCGTCAGATCTGGTTTTCGATATCGAAATTATCTTCTGATACAGCGAGGGAAGAACTCGATAGAAAATCTGCCCGATATTCGTATTTTATATACCGAATGCTGATTCTGTTTGCGGGTTCTCTATTTGCAAAATCGAAGAAAGACAGGAATATCGTTTGGTAAAGCAGAAGCAGACTTTTTTATGTGAGCAAATTTTTCTAAATTTTTTTCCAAATTGAAGGTTTAAACGATTAATTGATCGATTGATGGGTGACGATTAATTAGAATACACTTACCTGGCACAATTTATATTTTATTGCCCAAATGCTGAATTTTTTTATTTATTTATTTATTTTTGTAATAATTTTCATAATCTTCAATTATCCTTTCTCTGTTACATTGCTCAAAACGATTAGGGGGGATATGATGGCTTTGGGTATAAACTGAAGATGAGGAATTGTTTTAGTGATTAATGTATATGTGCTTCAAGAAATGGGAAAAAAGAAGCAATGAACAAGGAATAATTAAATTCTATTAACTTTATTTCTCAGTAAATAAAAATGCACAACTATAGAAACAAACTAAAAATATTATTTCTTGGATACAAATGAGTTTCAGTGAGGTGTATGGATTTCCTCGACTGAAAACAAAGTCACATCTAGGTGGCAGGGGAACCAATAAGGAAGGAATAGGACAGCCTGGATTACAGTATCTCTCACTCCTGTAAAAGAGAGCTTTCCAACTCCTGAATTTGCTTCTGGGGGTTAGCTAAGTGACTAGCAGTCCTTCTCTCAAGAATGTCCTCAAACATGTACTGTTGGGTTCATGTATGTTGACCAATTAATTAGAAGGATTACTTTGTCGAAAAGGAAATTGTCCACTGAGCATGATTTCGCCTGTTGTTATCATCCATTCCCGATTGCTGCAGTGTAGAGAAAGGATCTAAGGATCTCTCTATGTCACTGAGTCGTTATTGCTCCCCTTTCTGTTAATGTGCAAATCGGTGTGGTCATTGATAGAAATACCGCCCAGACCACCAGTCTGCCTCTGCCAACGAAATGCAGGAGTACCAGGTTCTCTCCTGATGAAATTCTGTTCTAATGTCAGGTTGGTCCGTGAAGAGCATGTTGTTCCACTCATCTAGTTCCCATCTGAGATGCTCCTGTGGTCACCACCTGCAGGCAGCACGGTGTGTCCTGCAGGTGGTTTGTCAACGAAACACAAACTATAGATCTGCGAGTATACAAACACAATGGTGGAGTCGGTTTCGGACAGTCTGAGTCGAAACTCTGGTACTAGTAGACATCTGAAGGTGCTGTCGCAAGAAAGTGATGCTCATAATGCTGTTTCTTTTGGTCGTTAGTATTAAATACCCTGATCCTCATTTTGTATCGTTGTACGACCTTGTCCCAATATTTGTCGAATATTTCCAATTTCAAAAACCGATTTCATAGTCTGGAAATGACACTTTTAGAAACACCTAACTCTTCTGCTACAACATATTGCTTTTGACCCGCCTCTAAACGACTGATGGCCCTCCAATGAGACATCGTAGTCACTGTTATAAAACATTCAAACGCGTGTCAATTGTTTATTATTGATTGCAATTGTTATTGATTTTTGCAATCCTCCTACAGAAGGATTGCTGCATGTCGCTTTTCACTCCTTATATAAAACGTATAGTTTTCGACGTCACAGAACAAAATTTTCACATTCCCAATTTTGTAAATATTATAATTTTCTTTTTCAACCTCTATTTCATTTTTTTTAAAAAGTTGTCGATTATGTGGATATTTCATACCGAATTCACAATATCCCCCTAATTGTTTTGAGCATTTTTTTTTCGTTCTTAAGCTTATTTTAAATTTTAAAAACTAGTTTGATCACTCTTAATTTGATTTCTTAAAAATAAATGAAATTTAATTACTTTCTTATTATTATTATTTTTCTTATAATTCTTATTATTAAGTTATTTTCATCCGTCAATTATATATCTTGTTGTATACAGAGATTGATATATTTTCCCCATTTTGCCGATGTAATTTTAATAATTAAAATTAGATTACAACTTAGATAATTATATATTACCATAAAAATTTCACTACCATTTCAAAAACTCAACTGTATTTGATTTTCAATCAGTTAACTTGTTTATTGAAATTTTATCACATTAATTGCATACCTAAGTTTTCGGCAATTTCATCAACGAAACCAGTGTATTATCATAAACCTTAGGATAAATACCATTAAAACCCCTTAAGATAATTATACCATCATAAAAATTTCACTACCACTTCAAAATCTCATCTGCATTTGATTTGCAATCCGTTAATCGTGAAATTTTATCATATTAGTAGTATACCTAAATTTGCGGCAGTTCCATCAAAGAAACCAATTTATTAACCACAAACCTTAAAATAATTATCATTAAAACCACTTAAGATAATTATACCATTATAAAAATTTCACTACCATTTCAATAACTCAACTCTATTTGATTTTCAATCCATTAACTTTCATGTTGAAATTTTATCACATTAACTGCATACAACAGTCCCATCAAAGAAACCAATGTATTACCACAAACCTCGCGAATTATTTATTTCCAAATAAATATCTGGTGCCAGAACAAACAAACAAAGCAAACAAACAGAAAAAAAAGGCACTTTTCCTCCTAAAATTCCTGCCGACCCAACCATCTGTTCCTGGTGTGACAAATGGAAAATATTCCGAGTACTTAAACCGTCAAAAATCCCCTCCAGTTTTCTAATGAGTATTAGACACTTTATGAGAACCTCTTTTCCCGCGGAAGAAAGGAAAAGGGGGTGCGAGGGTGCGTGCCATCGCGTGTTCCCGTGGCTGCGCGTGAATTCGCGTGATCAAGAGGACACGCTGGGTCGTAGTAGCATCCCACCATTCCCATTAACAACTCTTGCTCCCGGCATCACGAAATCCCAGGGAAAGCTGCAACTGGTCAGCAAGTACAAACAAGAATATTTATATCGAGGTCTTTGCGTAAAAACCCCAATGGGTTGGTGGGAAGGCGAAGGATAATTAAGAATCAAAGTTGATAATTGAAGCACCTGGGATTGGGTGTGCGTGAGTTAATTTGTGTGTGGGGATGGATATCGCACTAGAGCTAATAGCTCCTCTTCCGATTTGTGTGGTAGCAAAAACCCCATCCGCTGTGTTTACTTATTTGTTAAAGTTTGAGAAGTGATATGATAAAGAACTGTTCTCTCCTATAGGGGAAACCGTGGGAAGCAATTTATATAGGCTCTATTAATTACAAATGTGTCAAGGAGTAAAAATCCGATTTTAGTGTTTCGTGTATGGATTGGGAACATGCAATGTTCTAGGATGAATGGTATCTCTGATGCGATGCCATTTTAACTATTATAACTTTTCAGTGGGCATTTTTTCCCCCTCCTACTGTAATTAAGAAAATTTTTGTATTTATTTATGGAAGAAGGTTTAATTTTTATTCGGTTGATGAGATTAAAAATAAAAGTTGAATGTATATCGATTTTCGAGAATAAAGGAGCACAAACTAAAGGCTAAAGGTTTATTATAAAGAGAAACAAAAACTTTGATTTATAATTTGGAACGAATTATGTATTGTGTTTGTTCCAACAATTTTCAAAGTAAAGAAAAAAAAAAAAGGACATTTATTTTCATGGTATAAAAAGATGATTAAAAAGTTCACCATTAAACCAGCCGTTATATATGATAGAAATTTAGAATGAAGTAATTTTAAAATGCATATAATATATATAAAATATTCTTAAACGATATTGATTAAAATATATGAATAGTTTAAAACTGTTTATTTGCTGCAAACTGTAATCATACATAAAAAAAAAAAAAAACATGTCTCGATTAAGGCACCATTGATTCTGTACTTTGAAAAGAAAACTCTAAGTTTCAAGCTTGTTAGTAGTTAATTAGGGCTATTTAAAATGGTAAATTGACATTTTTGATAAAAATATATATAAGGGTAGGTTAAAAGTATAAAAGTATTTATGAAAGTAAAAGTACTTTGAATGTATTTTTTTTTAAATATTAACTCATATCACGTAAATGTAAGTTAATATTCATAAGAGTTTTCCAGGAAGATATCTATCTTCATATGAAATAGTTATGTTTATAAAAATGTCATCAAATTAATTTATTCGGAGCTATATTTTTAACATAACTAAAATCTTTATAATCATATTTATAAAGTAAGCTATTCCTTACACTCAAATGTTTTTAACTCATATACTCATATATTTTTACACTCGTATGTCATTTGCATATTTTATTTATATTTAAAGGAAAAAGCCTGCTTTAAAGAGTGAGTAATTTTTCAGAGATATTTACTATGTATATAAAGACATATGCCTGTTTATTATAAAGATTCTATGATAGAACTATTCTATTATAAAGAAACTATTCTTTTATAGAAGATTAACTAAAGAAATGGACAGGTATATATCTTTATACACATAGAATGATTGACATAATTTAATCTGGTACATCTATTCGATCATATTGTAACACTTTTGTAATATCCTCAAACTAGGCACAAGCATTGCCGTTTCATTTATCCTAAAGAATTGACTAATAATTAATTAAATCCTTACTTCTAAATAAAAAGTATTAGAGTGAGTTTTCGGGGTTTTTTACATCCTTTTTGAATTTAAATTTAATTTGATAGAATTCTTGAAAATTTTTTGAATTTGAAATTTTTGTTGGGTTGTTCACCATATGAAGTTTTGAAGCATTTTTAATATGGAGATGAATATAAGAAAAGATTAAATACATGAACTTGGAGCGTAGAGGAACTGATGCAGATACTGAAGTAAAGATAAATGAGGTGTTAAAATTCAGAAAAAAGTTACGGAGTTTAAATATTTGGGTTCAGTTGCCTCCGAAAAATAGTGATATTATGCCAGAAATTATACAAAGGTTAAATGCAGGAAATCTCAGCTTCTTTGCCTTACAAAAATAATAAGATCTAAATTAATAATACAGAAAAAGAAGCTACGAGTATATAAAATTGTAATCAGACCAACAGTTATTTATGAGTCAGAAATCTGGATCTTAACTCAAAAACAGATGTTGATAATCCGGGGGGAGGAAAATCTTAAGAGCTCTATTTGGACTCATCATAGAAGATGATGTTTGGATGAGGCGTTACAATCATGAAATTGCAAAATTGTTTGGGGAAAAGTATTTCATAAATAATATAAAGTCAAAGAGGCAATTCAATGGCTAGGACACATAGACAGAATGAGCGATAGCAAAGGCACAAAAGAAGATTTCAAGGGAAGTTCCAAGCCCAGAGAAAAAGAAAGGCACAAAAAAAAAAAAAAAAAAAAAAAAAAAAAAAGATGGATTGATGAAGTGGGAAGGATATGAAGAATCTAAAGAACACACATTGGAAAACCAAAACTCAGAGTAGATGACTTTGGAGTCGTATTGTTAGGGAGGCCATGGTCCAACATGGACTGTAGTGCCGATGAAATTTTCAGGGGATTAGTTAGATTAGTTCCACATGTGATCCTTTTAGTATTAAATGTTGTATAAGATATATATCTAATAGTGTTCAGTTAAATTCAAGAATGTTATCTGTCACTTCGTTATTCATTGAGTGCTCTGTTTAATTGCATATTTTGTTTACATACAATTTTTGAAAAATTAAAAATAAAAATTCAGTAAAATTTTTAAACAAATAAAAACATTCATAAAATATCGATCATTTTTCTGTATGAATATAAATTAACATTCTGCCACCCAAGCAACAAAACATTAATGCTGCCTTTGGAAATGATCAATTTCAAACCTTAAATTCATACCTTAAACCAATGCCATTCAAGCACAAGCATTGCCATTTCATTTATCCTATAGAATTGACATAATTAATCAAATCTTTGCTTCTAATCAAAAGAGTATTAATGTGAATTTTAATTTTTTACATCCATTAAGCATATAATTTGAATTTGAATTTAGTTTGATGTAATTTTTGAACATTATTTTAATTTGAAATTTTTTTGGGTTGTTCAACATATGAAGTTTTGAAGTATTTTTAATTTGGAAGTGAATATAACAACTTTTAACTAATTAACTGTATATTTTAAATTGCTAACTATTTAGCTGTATATTTTAAATTGCTAACTATTTAGCTGTATATTTTATTCACATATAATTTTTGAAAAATCAAAATAAAAATTCAGTAAAGTTCATTAAAATTTTTAAACAAATAAAAAAATTGGATCCATAAAATATCTATCATTTTTCTGTATGGATATAAATTGACATTCTAGCACCCAAACAATACAAAACATGAATGTTGCACTTTGAGAATGATAAATTCAATCTATCCACATTGAAACGATCATTTGGGAAATCCATATCAGGAGATTTGAAAATAGACCACTCGGAAGACCTGAAAACGCCATTTTCAATGATGCAATAGGCAAAAGTTGAAGCTAACTCTACAATAATTGTTAGAGAATTTGCTGTTGATCATGGAGCAGATAAAGCAACAGTTTCGAGGCATCTTCAGAGCTTGGAAAGGTAAAAAAAAAAAACTTGACAAATGGATTCCAAGACAATTTACCGACAGGAAGATACTTCAAGTGCTCATTATTCAGTATTTTGCAAAGGAAGTGCTTCTTTTTAAAAGGTATCATTAGATGGGATGAAAAGTGGATAGTGTATGATAATCGTAAACACTCAGAAAAGTAGCTAGATATAATTAAACACTCATCCAAACCATGCTGTCGTCCAAAGAAGACGATGGTAATGTTTGGTGGAATCAAAAGGAGCATTATTCATTACAGAACTAAGCGAAACAATTAATGCACAATATTATTGACGACAATTTATATTGTGCATCAGAAATTGTCATCAGAATCAGCTTTGGTGAGTCGAAAAGGAGTTCTGCTTCATAATAACTCAAGATCTCCAGTTTCACAACTCACATTCTAAAGTTGAATTTGAGGTTTTGCTTCACCCACTCTATTTATCCAGCTTCTCTCCTAAAGACAACCAATTCTTTAAACATTTCGAATCATTTTATAGAGTAAAAACCTTATCAATGCCGAGTTGTCAAAACATCCTTTACTGAATTTATTAACTCTAAATCATAATATCTCTCTGACATAAATATGCTTTTTAATTTATGTCAGTAGGGTATCGAGCATATTTTGATTAAATAGGTTCAAGTAATTTGTATATATAATCTTTTGAAAATTGTGTACTCAAAAGTTCATTTCATAAGGAAGAACTCAATAATTCTTAATAACATTTTATGTTCAAAGGATATTAAATTAATGTAGCAAATAACTCTACCAGCAAATCATCTTACTGAGAGGACGAAATTATTCAAAATCTTAATCTAAAGTAATAATCTAATTATGCAGTATACTAAATTGTACTGAATTTTTGTATTTTTTTTTATTATGTCATTATTCAGAAGGTGACTACTTACCATTCTTGCAAATGAAATTTAGAATTTTTGAATGATTGTTCTATTCTTATTAAATGTTGTACAATATCCATCAGAATATAATAATCCAAAATAACGAACTATTCAAGTATTCAAATAAACATAGTTTTCTTGAATAAGAAGGAAGTTAACTTTTACAATTATTCATAATAATGAATATAGAATATTATTCAAAAACTAAGATTTATTTTATTCTAAACATTATTTTTTACGATGGATATTAGTAATATAGTTTTAAAACAGTGACAATTAAATCCATTTTAACATATCCATTGACAAAGAATTAAATTCATTTTAGACATCAATTCCCTAAAAAACAATTTTCTAAAAACATTTATTATCTTTTCTAAAGCATTCTAAATTATTTACATTCAACATTTAAATTAAGTAATTATTTTTTAATTATAAAATTCTACTTATATTCAAAATTAAAAGATATAATAACTAACCTTTGATTCTTAATTTCTCATTTCAAGTCTGTGAAAATGTTTTTCTTCTACTTTAATTATATTTTCACTTATTCCAAATTGTGCAAGTATACCATGCTAATAAAAAAATATTTTTAGCAAATTTATCTGCTATTTTTTTTTTTTATATTTTAACTTTTAAAATGTAGAATTTTGAATCATTTTAATTTTTTTTATTTTTTAAAGTAATGAGAATTCTAAAAACGCAAACTATTAACTCAATCGTTGCCACATAACTGGCAAAGTAAAAAAAAAAAAAAAAAATAATTAAAAGAGGAAAATGATAAATAAATTACAACTATAAAATAAAGGAAATCTCGTTAATATACTTCAAAATCTATTTAAAATATAAATTAATTAAAAATAATTATTAAAACTAAAATAGCATATTTTAATATAAAATATTTCTGAATTATTTTATAATTTATACAAATAGCAAACGATTTTTAAATATAATATTAATGAATGATAAAACATTTCTAACGTTCGATTGAGATTATATTACAAACATAATGCAGTATGCAGTATTCAGTTATTAGTAGTATTAGAAACATAATGCATTAGAAAATTTAAATAGTTCATAATAAACTCTTATTTAAATAAAAAAAATGGATTCTCTTGCAAAATTTATAGTTTTTAATTTTAAATTCCAAATTTTTAATCTAAAAATAATTTTGTGCTAATATTTTACAGCAGACGATTTTTTATAAAGAGTTAAGAAGAGAAACAACCTTTTTTTTTTTCCTCTGTTTTGATTGAAGATTCCAACTAATCTATGTATCATATTATTAATAAATATTCTATCATTTGTTTTGAGATTTTTTTTTTTTTGTTCAGTTTTTCAACAAGTTTTATTTCAGTATCTTTACTTTCACTTTGTCTATTCTTCTGGTAACAGTATTGTTGCTAAATAACAAAGCTGGTAAGTCATTTTTTTTTTCTAGTACCGTTTTAAGATATGTTGATATTGATGGTTTGTTTAAATTCTATCCTATAGTATGATTTGTTTTACAGATTTAGCTCTGAATAAAGAACTGATATAGCAAATAAAAATAGTTAAATATAATAAAGAAATTGAATGATAGAAATAATAAATATAATAATAAGGAAATAAATAATTAAATAAAGAAATAAAGAATAAAAAAAAAGAAAATAATTGAATAAAAAAAATTTGACAACTAGCTACAAGAGTCTTATCGACTTCTATGAGTTATGAGCAGTTAACTATGGAGAACTTTAATGCTGCTCTTTTTCAAAAATTGTTTTGAAGTTTGAAAGTAATTCAAATCTGAATTAATATGAGCATTATGTTTCGTCTTCTAATGTGCCTCATGACGATTTAGTTTCATGGATATCCAATGCCATCTAGGAAAAAAAAGATCATTGTGTGGACAGCGGGAAATGAAACCAAAATTTAAACATTCCTCCGAATTATGACGAATTTTTTTCTTGGTTGCTCTACACATTTTACAACAAAATAAAATAAATATAAGATCAGTTAAAAACTAAAAACAAGTAATATAAAAAAAAAAAATTTTAAGTCAATTCCTTCTTTTTCTCACTTTATTGCAGGAAGTCCTTTATAAATAATTTTTCTTTAAATTTGTCTGGCGTCATCTATTGGTAGATATATGCAACTTAACTCTAAAAAAACTAAAATTAATTAATTAAATTTAATTACTAAATTAATATTTGAAAAAACTGTATTCACATGCAGTGTCATCCACTACAAGTTCAAAAAATGTATCTGAACTCAAGTGGATGAATAAAAAAAGTATTTTATGAACGATTGAAAATTTAAACAAGATATATATAGAGAGAGTGTGAGCTAATAGAAGGAATTTAATAATAAAGTACGCGTTAAAATTAATTTAAGCTAAAGTGAATTACACGTAGACTAAAAAAATGTATATTTAAATGTATACGACGCATTTATCTCACACAAAAATAACATATCTTTTTTTATTTGACAAATATTTCTAAAAAAATTTTTAATAATTAATAATTAATTTCATTTAACTCATTAAGCCTTTTTTAACGATCAGTACAATAATTTGTATAAACTTTGTCGGAAGTAAGAATATTGGATAGTAGCATATAGTGGAATATAGTTTTTAATGGAGAATGGCCTTTCTCTTTCTTATACACTGAAGTGACAAAAGTCATGGGATACCTCTTAATATCGTGTCGGCCCTCCTTTCGCCCGGCGAAGTGCAGCAACTCGACGTGGCATGGACTCAACAAGTCGTTGGAAGTCTTCTGCAGGAATATTGAGCCATGCTGTCTCGATAGACGTCCATGATTGTGAAAGCGTTGATGGTGCAGGATTTTGGGCACGAACAGACCTCTCGATGATGTCCCATAAATGTTTGATGGGATTCATGTAGGGTGATCTAGGTGGCCAGATCATTCGTTGGAATTATCCAGAATGTTCTTCAAACCAATCGCGAACAGTTGTGGCCCGGTGGCATGGCGCATTGTCATCCATAAAAATCACATCGTTGTTTGGGTACATGAAGTCCATGAATGGCTGCAAGTGATCTCAAGTAGCTGAACATAAGCATATCCAGTCAATGTTTGGTCAAGTCGCACCAGAGGACCAAGCCCATGCCATGAAAAAACAGCCCACACCATTACGGAGCCACCACCAGCTTGAACAGTGCCTTGCTGACAGTTTGGGTCCATGGCTTCGTGGGATCTGCGCCACACTCGAACCCTACCATCAGCTCTTACCAACTGAAATCGTGACTCATCGGACCAGGACACGGTTTTCCATTCATCTAGGGACCAACCGATATGCTCACGTGCCCATGAGAGTCGCTGCAAGCGATGTCGTTCTGTCAGTAAAGGCATTCGAGTCGGTCTTCTGCTGGAATAGCCCAAGAAAGCCAAATTTCTCCGCACAGTTCTGACAGATAAGTCCCTTGTACGTCCCACATTGATTTCTGCGGTTATTTGACGCAGTGTTGCTTGTCTGTTAGAATTTACGACTCTTTGCAGACGTCGCCGGTCTCGGTCGTTAAGTGCAGGCGGTCGACCACTGCGCTGTCCATGGTGGGATGTTATGCCTGAAATGTCATACTCTCGGCACACTCTTGACACAATGGATCTGGGAATGTTGAATTCCTAACGATTTCCGAAATGGCATGACCCATGCGTCTAGCTCCAACTAACATTCCGCGTTCAAAGTCTGTTAATTCCGTCGTGCGGTCATCATCACGTCACATGAATAACTTGAACAGAAATGAAAGCTCTGCGAAAGCACTGCGCATTTATACGTGTTCTACGAGATGCTACTGCCATCTGAAAATTTGCATATTGCTATCCCATGACTTTTGTCACTTCAGTGTATATTAGATTTATTAAAATAAATTTTTATGCTTAATATTCAAAAGCATTAAATAAAAATTGTTTCTCTTCGTTTGGTAGTCTTAAATCCCTTAATTTTTTTAATATTCATAAAGTGAATGAAAACTTTTCGCTTGTTTACTCATTGTGGATTTGATATTTGAAATTTTTCTTCACCAAAGGAAAAAAAGCCTTTTTAAAAAATAACTTGTGTTCTTAGTATTTTGGGCCTAATGGCTGAGTGACAAGCTCTCTGCTGCTCGGTGCAACCGTCTCCGGCTTCGAGTCCCGGCGATGGCATGGAGGCCACCTTGAACAGTAGGTCCCGTCTAATAGGACTGGTGGGTGTAGGACTTAACAATCCTACCACCTTAAAAAGAAAAACATCTCCTGTTTCGGAACCTGCCAGTAGACAGACAGCCTTGGCCCACCATAACAATTTTTGCAATAAAAGAAAAAAAAATTATTAATTAAATTTTGATTTTTTTTTTTTTTTTTTTTAAATTTAAATTTCCGTTTTTGAAATCTGTATCAAATAAATATTAATTCAAGTCAAAACTTTTTTTCCTTAAATAATTTGAATTAAAAGAGAATGTTATTAAGCAAAAATATTTAAAAGGGCCCACATTGCATTTCTGTTTTATTTCTCTTTTTAAAGCATATACTTCAACTGCGGTTAGTATTTTTATTATTTCCCTACTAATATTAAAATTTACATTTTTTGAGATAAAGTTTACGTAATAATTTTCAAGAGAAAAAGAGAGAGAGAGAGAGAAAAAAAAAAGAATGAAAAACCAACCCAATCTTCATCAAAAAAAAAAAAAAAAAATGTTGACATTAGTAGCAAAGTTACAAAATTTCAATTTCGTATCTTAAATCGGGTTCGTAAAATGAAATAAATATACTTTTTTTTTTCTCTTCAATATTTTTTTTTTTCTACGAACAATCTAGCCCCGGGTTGTTGTCATTTTTTATGAATATTCAAATGAGATTTCGGGTCTAAATGTAATTTTTCACGAGTCATCAGTTTTATTTTGTAGCTAATCATTCCTATTAGAATACTTTTTTTTTTCAAACTTGAATCTTTAATAAAGGCCATTTAGAAATTTTTTTTTTGTCTTCATTTATTTATTTTTTTTTTCATTAATCATTTTTAATCTATCTAAGCCTTTTTGTTTCGTACCAATTAAGCACTCTCTTTTTTTATACATATACATATATATATATAAAACTGTCTCTATCCGAGGAATAAATACTTTTTTTTTTTTTTTCTGTTACTTCTTCTTAATCTTCTGTGTTCTTCTCTTTCTAGATTAATATATTTTATACTCGGTTCGGAAGAATCTTTGCTGAAAAGGAGATTCATCGTTTTTTTGCCCCTCTCTCCTCGTGGCACATTGAATGAATTTTTTTTTTTTTTTTTTCCTTTAGTCTTTTAAATGAATTTTTAATTCGTATGCAAGAATGAAAAAGCACTGAGCAAAAAAAAAAAGGAAAAAAAAAATGTTTAAAAAAACTGGAGGGAACGAGTCGGCCTTGGGTGAGAGGACGCGGTTTCATTTTACGTATAATTGACATTATTTATTGGTACTTCTCTCTCAGGGAATTGAATGCAGATGTTTAAGTAAAGATGCAAATTAAATTACCAATTAGATTAAAATGAAAAATTTAATGAAATACTCTTTCTCGCCGCCTAGTGCCTTTAATTGTTATGAGTTTTCGGAAGGCGTCCGCATCTTTTATAATCTCATAAATATATCGGTGCGGTTATTTGTGGCCACATTCTTTAAAATGCATTTGTTAATTAAATTTCGCAGATAAAAAACTTTTGGTATAAATGATTGCCGCTGATCGGGCTTTGAGATAACGTACGAAATAAAATGCAAATTTATATAAAGATGCAAATTAGATTACTTATTAAAATGATATCAAAAAAATGCTTTAATGGAATCTACTAATCTAGGTAATTTATATATTTTAATGTGATTTATGTAATAAGCACTTTTATTTCACGGGGATTATTTTTTTAAAATGTAGATATAGTTATTTTTAATTGTAAAATATGATATTGTTTTCCAAATATTAGATGTGAAATATTATGAAAAGGAAAATAATATTTCAGAGGTAAATAATAATTTAGCGATATTAATAGCGACTCCAGTGCTATTTACGGTTTTTTACGATGAAGATCGCATTCCAATAAAATAAAAGCAGGTGTTGCATTCTAAATTTTTCACTGTAATCGTAATTATCTATGTCTTTTTGTTTCGTACCAATTAAGCACTTTTTTTATGTATGTATATATATATATATATAACTGCCTCTATCCGAGGAATAAATACTTTTTTTTTTTGTTACTTCTTCTTAATCTTCTGTGTTCTTCTTTAAATTAATTGTTGTATTTTTCATAAAATTCTTGAGCGCATATCTTAAAATGTCTTGAACCAAAATTTTATTCAGTTTTCTGTGAACGGTATGAAAGCCAGAGGCTCATGTATCAGGATAGTTTTTTTTATAATGACCCTGAATATATATATATAGCGAGCAGAAATAACATGGCTTTTAACATCCTGAGGGTACGTATTCTTTGATAAAGCTTATTCTATTATAAAACTAAACTTATTCTTATATATATTATTTTCTGTTGGTTTTTATACTAAACATTTTCCTTTTGGTTTTTATTAATTTCTTTCGGGTTTTACGGATTTCTTGAATAACATACTTCACCAACTGTTATTGTACATTTTGTATAAAGTTGTATATTATTTTTTTTTTTTTTATCTGCCAATACAGTTGTAGCCGTTTAACTTTTTGGATATTTGTATTTGTTTAATTATTTTCAATTTCATGTAATTATATAAATGTTATCAATGCAATTATGTAAATTTCGGATCTTGAACAATTTTTTTATTTATTTATTTTATTTTTAGAGGCACTTCAGGATTTCTGTATTGCGAATGCTATGATGGTTCTGTTATACAATTTCTTCCCAATTCACTTGAACGCTTCTAATTCACTTCCTGGTAGAGAAAAACGACCATTATGTAAATATCCATAATAAATATAATACCCAACATACCTAACATAAATAAATACATAATATGATAAAATTTGAACATTTACGAATGGTATTTCGCGATAGGAATTATGGGAAAAATTCAACGGTTTGCATTTGAAAAAAATTTTTTTTCTTTTTGCTTATAAATTATATTTAAAAAACATATTTTTATGAAACTATTTGTATGAAAGAGTTAAAATTTATTTTGTTGTTTTTTAATATCATCCCGCTTAAAATGGTAAAAACTATTAATCTATATAACATGTGTAGGCCTGATGGCCGAGTGGCTGGCGCTAGGTACCGCATGTTTCGGGTTCGAGCCCAGCGGTGCCATGAATGTTTGTAGTGGTTCGAAATCCACTTTAAACCGTAGATGCCGGCCTAATAGGATCATAGAGTTGCGGGGCATTGATACTCCATGTCCGTCGCTTATCTTCAAGCTACACGCATCCCCCGGGTAGTGCTCAATGTGTAACAGTAGTGCAGCCCTTGCTCATGACAAAAACATTAACTGTCTCTAATTGCCACCTGCATTAGGAAAAAAAAAAATTTGCTCATTGTAATGAAAGATGTCAGAATCTTGAATGTTCAAAAACATTAGAAATTACCAGTACATACCCGAAACTTAACAAAAATTATTTCAAAATACTGAGAATTCATAATTTTGATTTTGACATTCATTTTTTAAGGCAGTGAAGAGATTAATTCTATCTTCTTTTAAAATTTAGGATAACTAAGTTACTTACCTCAAATTAAAAAAAAATTATACATTTATATTTCCTAATTGATTTAAAATACTTGATTTTTTAAAGAGAAATATCATATTTTTGAACCTGAGAGCCGTGAATCTTTTTGCATAAGTAATTTTACAAATTTTTATTTTCAAATTGATTTTTGCTTCAAAGAGAAATAAAAAGTATATTTTTATTTAATTAAATAAATACTAACTACATCTCTGGCCCTATAGTCCATGCTGGACCATGGCCGTATAACTACTATTTTCTTTTAGGGTATAGGGATAGGTATAGCCTACATCCAACAGTCATATTAGACCGGGAATTATGGTTTAAAGTGGATTCTATACACCTCCATAACACCTCCGGGACTCGAACACGAAGGCGCTGAGCGCCAGAGCGCTAGTCACTCTGCCATCAGACGCTTAACTAAATAAATAACATATAAATAAACTAAATTGATTTTACTAAAAATATTGTGCGATTTTTATTTTCTTTCAACAAAAACTAATTAATCAATTAATTAAAAAATCATACTTTTTAATCATTAATCTCTTTTTTTCTTCTTCAATCTCTCTATTTCTTTTAAGATACTAATTAAACAAATTTTTTTTTCATTTTTCATTCGTAGTGATCAATTAAAAATACTTTACTAAATTTAAATTAATTATTTTTATTTTTTTATTAATTGATTAAAAATTTTTATCTCAACTTAAAACTTTTAAAAATGATAAAATTTCTTTAGCTCTTATTTTTAACATTTGTTTATTTCTTTTATTGTAAGAATACATTTACAAATTTTTTTTTCCATATTCATTCATAGCGATCAATTAAAAAATGCTTTGCTAAATTTAAATTAAATTTGTACTTTTTTTTACTATTTTTTTTTTCCTATAATTTTAATTTTTTTTTATTTATTATTTTTATTTAAAAAAAAATTTTTTTATTAATTAATTTAAATGTTTTATCTCATTTTAAAACTTTTAAAAATAATAAGAAAATTTCTTTTTGTCTTAGTTTAAAATTCCTCTATTTCTTTTATGATACTAATTTTATTTAATTTTTTTTCCTTATTCATTCATTGTGATCAATTAAAAAACACTTTACTAAATTTAAATTAAATGTTTTAACTTTTCACGATTTTTACTGATTTTCTACTATTTTTTTTTTTATAAATGCTTTTAATTTTTTACTTATTATTTCTGTTTTTAAAATTTTTTTATTAATTAATTAAAAAATTTTATCTCAATTTAAAACTTTTAAAAATGATAAGAAAAATTTCTTTGTCTTATTTTAACTTATTTTAACTTAACTGTCTTATTTTAACTTATTAACTTATTGTCTTATTTTTAACTTATTTAACTTTATGATAATAATTTTTAAAAATTTTTTTTTGTTTTTATTCATTAGCAATCAATTAAAAACTGCTTTACTAAAGTTAAATTAAATTTGTAAATTTTTTTACTATTTTTTTACTAATTTTTTTGATAAATATTTTTTTAATTTTTACTATGTCTTAGAAAATTTGTTTCATTAATTAATTTAAATTTTTATCTCAATTTAAAACTTTTAAAAATGATAAGAAAATTCATTTATGTCTTATTTTAAAATCTATATTTTATCTCTAATCTGTAAGATTTTTTTTTTTAATTTTTTTCCTTATTTATTCATAATGATCAATTAAAAATACTTACTAAATGCAAAATTAAATTTTTTTAATTTTTACTATTTTTACTGGTTTTTTTTACAAATTTTTATAAATGTTTTTAAATTTCTTTACTTATTATTATTATTTTTTAATTTTTTTTATTGATTAATTTAAATTTTTTATCTCAATTTAAAACTTTAAAATGATAAGAAAATTTTAAATTATTTTCCATTTAATTCAAATTCGATCCAATGTGCTCATAAAATAATAATATCATTATAATTTTTACGATACTAATAAAAAAACCAAGAGACTTAAATCATTATAATTATATAAGACATTCCGATATCATTCTAAGTGTTATTAAAGGTGCTAAAGTTTTCTTCCAAATAGTGATTTAAATCGCATTTCTCTTGCACAAAGCATAACACTTCTAACCCCCTCAGAGAAGTTGCTACTTTACACAGAAAAGTTGAGTATTTTTCTTTCTTTTCCTTACCTGTTAAAAAAAGTCATTTAGATTAGAGCATATACATTTTTTAATATCAGTTACATCTTCTTCAATTATAATCTACGAGCAACTTTTGCTTTATGAAATTACTGCGCTGTGATATTTCAGTCCAAATAATAAGTTTGTCATGCAGTTCTCAAGTGCATTGGAGATACCGCTGTTGTGTTTTAATTCCGGCGGCACAGGTATTTTTTTTTTTTAATAATACTCTTTTTTTTTTTTACTTCTTTTGCTTAGAGGAAAAAAAAAATATACTAACTAATGCATTAACTTTCTTTTGTTCCCGTTTTTTATTATAATGAATGAACCTCGGTAGAAAAAAAGAATTATAATAATAATAATAAAGAGAAAGAAAAAAAAAAAATCATTTGTTGAAACTAGCATGGATGTTTTCATTTTTTCAGTAATTTTAATCTTGAGCATTATGAGGAAGGGGATTTTATACAACGCCAATACTTGTAGCGTGCGAGCCCTCCGTTAAATTAAGAGTAAAAAAAAAAAAGAGAAAAGAAAAAAAAAAAATTCTTTAAAAATAAAAATAAATAAAAGTAAAAATCGCATTAATATTTAAAATGTTTATAATCTTGAGACAACATATTTTAGACTTAAGCCCACTTGATATGCTTTTTATCAACGCAGGCATATGCATTCCGTTAGGAAAAATAATAATAATAAACTTAAAAAAAAAAAAAAAAAAAAAAACGAGAGTTAGCAAATATTATAATCAAAGTAAACCACTTTCGCAAGGACCCTCTGACTACTAATCAGATTTTTAGTTGCGAACAGTGCCGGCAGAGGGCGCGTCTCGTTCAACCAGCTGTTGCCAAATTTTTTTTTTTTTATTATTTTTTTGTTAAACTTGTTAATTAAAACACTGGAAAAAAATAAAAGCTCGGCTTTCCGTCCGTCTAAGGTAATGTGGGAAAAAAATTGCAATTTTTATAACCTAATTTATGAATTCGTTACAAAAGGAGTGAAAAAGGACACACACACACATAAAAAACAAAAAAATGTTAAAAAAAAAAAAAAAAAAAAAAAAGTACAAAGAAGGTTAAAAACAAGTTCAGGTTTAAGGGGGTGGGGGTGGAAGTAGGTTTTTCATTTGGGATTGAGCTGAGTGTAGTAGCATTAAAAGAAGCTATCGAAAAGATTTTTATGCGGACGCGTTTAATTGCAGGTGCGCGTACACAATTACTTCTACTCTGACAGAAATACTCATAAAAAAAAAAAAAAAAAAAATTAAAAAAAAAAAAAAAGAAAGGAAAATAAGTAGTTAGCTACATGAAAGAGAGACGAAAAAAAAAAAAAAAAAAAAAAATTGGTGTGAAATAAAATTTTTGCAAAAAGCCATGATTTTTTAATTGTAATGTCTCTGTGCCCAGCGTTTCTTCTTTTTTTTTTAATCTAACAGTTACAGTTAGTGAATAAAAAATGGTCGTAAATGATTAAAAATGCAAAGGAGCTCGTTATGGTGGTGTTTTTTTGTTGGTGCGTTTTTTCATTACATGAGAGAGAGAGATGAAATTGCTATTGCATGTCGTGAAAGATGACTTTTCTACCCTTCCATGAATGTCATTTTTTTTTTTTTCTTGAGGAAATGCTAAGAATGAATCTAATTATTTAATTAAATTAATTAAAACTACACTCATACTACTTGTGTTGGTTGTTTCTCAATGAAATTTGTATCGCGTCAGAAGTAAGAATTTTAACAGAATTTATTATTAGTGTACATATATATGTCCATATGCTTAAAAACTTTCATCAACTCACAACAAAAAAAAAAATTAAAAAATTAAAAATGCAAATTAAAAATCTTAATTTTTTTTTTTTGTTTCAACAGATTCGCAAAAATATCTACAATCGTATAAAATTTTCTTGGGTTTTAATTCATAACTCAAGATTTTAAATAAGAGGAAACAGAACACTTAAAAATATATGTGGACAAAAAAAATATTCCTTTTTATGTAACAGGCTGAGTTATTATTAAAAGATTTTAGTAGTTTCTATTTCAAACGAAATTTTTATTAGGACAAAAAGTTCATTTTACAAGAAATTATTTATTTTAACACACATGTACCTACGTAGCTTTTAATCAACTTAAAAGACACAAAACAATTTAATTTGTGAGGGTATACTTTCAGAAACACTTACAATACGCGTTTCATATTTTATTAATTGTTTTAATTTTTATTTTTAACTTTTTTTAATAACTAAACAACAGTAACGTGGGATTATATTTCTTCACTCGCAATTTTTTAATCATAGCTGCTGCCATTTAATTAAAAAAGTCAAAAGTAAAATTTTATGTTACTTAAAAAAAAAATACTTATGTTTTTTTTTTTTTTTTTAATATTGTTAAATTAGATTTTTTAAATACTCAGTAGTAGATTTTAAGTAGTAGATTTAGTAGTAGATTTCACATAATTTTTATTAAAATGAAATAAAAACTTCAGTAGAAAAAAATTTTTGTTAAAAAAAAAGGAATTAAAAATTGACTGAAAAAAAAAAAAAAAAAAAAAAACTGTTTTCCCAAGATTTATCTTTCGAATTTTAGTATTTCTTGAAATATTATTAAAAAATATTTGATAATACAAATATCTAATATGGCAAAGTAGAAAAATGCATTATTATTATTTTTTTAATTTCTCATTCCAAATTTAGTTAGATTTTTTATCCTAAATAGAATTTGATTTATTTCTAAATTATATAACAGTTCTATACCAAAAGTTTTTACTATTTTAAAATTGAATAAATGCCGACAAATGCATGACATATAATTAACTATATATATATTTATATTTATATTTATATTTAAATCCATATAATCATCAACATCATCATTAGTCGCAACGCCTTCTGGCATATTTCTAGAAGGTAGATGATTTTTTTTACGGAATAGGTTGTCGCTTTACCGCCCAACACTCTACGGTCATATGAGACCGGGACCTATGCCTTAAAGTGGATTCCGGTTTAATAGGATCGTAGAGCGTTGTGAGGTTAGGTGAGGTGTGTTACTTGTATTCGTAGCATATCTTCCAGCTACAGGTGCCGCCTGGGTAGTGCTAAATGAGTAACAGTGGTGCAACCCCTTGCTTAAAGCATAAAAGATGAGCAGTCTCTGCGTTGCCAGCTGCATTAGAACAACAACTTATTATATTGAATTTATCAGCACATAATTTCTGTATGTATTATGAATGAAGTGTTTTGTATGATGGAATATTTTAGCTATTCATAAATATTTCTCCGATATTTTTTTTTTAATTCCTTCTATTAGTTCACACTCTTCCTATATATATTTATATATCTTGCTCACATTTTCAATTGTTCATAAAACACTCTTATTCCTCCTCCACTGAGTTCAAATACATTTTTTTGAATTTGTAGTGAATGACACTGGATGTTAATGCAGTCTTTTCAAATATTAATTCATTCATTAAATTTAATAAATTCATTTTAGTTTTATATCGGAGAAATATTCACGCTGTTCTTTCTTCTCATTTGCTCATCATTAATTAATTAATAATTAGTTAATAATCTCTTTTTTCTCATAACTAATTATTAATTAATTAATGATTATTAATTATTTTATTCATTCAATTATTAATTATTTTTATTCTTTTAATTATTGATTAATTTTATTTTATTATCAAATATTTTTATTATTTTTTAATATATATTGTTAAATTTTTAAAATAATGTAACTACAAATTGGCAATAATATAAAATCGTCTGATTTTAATTTAGTTTATATAGCTATTATTATTCTTAATTTTTTACGTTTGAAATTTGAAACGATCGTGTTTTTTGAGTATTCTTCTTAATGTGTTCTATACTTTTAATTTTAAATGATCAAAAAGTTTTTAATTAAATTTGAAATATAGCCTAATATATTTGCTTTTATTATTTTTATCGTACGTATTTGCTTTTTTTATATTTGCTTTTATTATTTTTGCTTTTATTATTTTTGCTTTTATTATTTTACTGTAATTCGAGATTGCTGTTCTTTTTTTTTTTTTTTTTTTTTTCAATTCCTTCTATTAGCTCACACTCTCCCTATATCTATCTTGTTCAAATTTTCAATCGTTCATAAAATACTTTTTATTCCTCCACTCAATTTCGGATAAGTTTTTTTTTAAAAGTGGATGACACTTGATGTTAATACTGTTTTTTCAAATATTAATGCATTCATTAAATTAAATTCATTAACTTGAGTTTTTTTTTTTAGAGTTAAGTTGCATATATCTACCCATAGATGGTGCCAGATAAACTTAAAAAAATGAATAAAAATTATTTATAAAAGACTTTTCTGCAATAGAGTGGGGGGAAAAAATAGAATTGACTTTAAAATTTTTTTTATATTACTTGTTTTTCAAATAAGTTACAAATATAAATATTTTTACTCTTATTGGTAGGTAATGTTACTCGCCTCCGTGACAACCTTAAGTCACGCGGGCCTCCTGGGTAGTGCTAAATGACAAAGGCTAAGGCTATGGCTACTTGCCCCATAAAGTGGCTGTGCTTCATCCGAACTTTAAATTGAATATACTACAGTGGCCTGTCTGGCGCTACATTTCAAGAAATTAAGCAGATTTGTGTAGAGTTGGAAGCTCATGTTCTGGTAATCCTAAAGATAAATTTATTAGTGGAAAAACTAGGGGGCCCTGATGGTCAAGTGGCTAGCGCTCTAGCGAGTTTCGGGTTCGAATCCCGACGGTGCTGTGGATGTTTGTGGTGGTTTGGAATCCATTTTAAGCCGTAGGTCCCTGTCTCCTATGATCGTAGACCGTCACAGAGCCCAATCAGACTTTTCTCACCCACGTCATTCTCAATCTGTATAGGGGCAACTCAGCTCTAGGCACAGTGATGTAGTGTGGTGTAGTAGCAGTAGTAGAAAAACTAGTAAAGAAGTCGTTGCCAATTTCAGATAAAGAACTGGACAATACTGCCTGGCCAAAATGGGGATTGTGAACTCTGATTATGTGTTTTATGTAAGACAGAGAAATGAACATGTCCCATCTATTTGTTGGTTCGGGATTGGACTTATAACTTAAATAGAGTGGTGATGTGTGTACTCTTTACTGGAGGGCCAGAATAAACATGTTCTGATCACACTGACTTTTATTAAGGTGCTTCTAGCTTTTTTAATTTTTATCCTTAGAGCATTTAAATTGTTTTTAACTGTTTTTAAAGCCTTTTTGTCATTTTTGTTAATAATGTCTGGTCTTTTTCCATTTGTAAACTTTGATTTGTTTATACGTCCTTTTTGTTTCTACGATAAGTGGCTAAATGTGCACGGATTGAGTTCCAATAAAGTCATAGGTAACAACAACATAAATATTTCATCAAATTCATTTCAAATATTTTCCTTGTAAATACATCTTTTTAACATTTATTCTTTTTAGAAATTTACAGACACTCTTTTTATGAACAACTTTAACTGCTGTATCATTTTAAGGAGCAATTTTTTTTTTTTTTTTTTTTTTTTACACTTGTAAAGATGTTATTTCTTACATCATCATTTTTTATCGTTATTATTTAAAATAAAATGCCCTCAGACTTTCTTTTGCGAGAGATTTTCTCGACTAACTTTTCATCTGTCTGCAAAAAACTCAGAAGTAGAAAAAAAAATTTCTCAAGTCTACCCTTTTTGTGATCTTTTCCTCTTGTTTATTTATACCTTCACCTTCTATTATATCCTCTTCCTTTATTTATTATTTTTTATTATAATGCAGCAAAAACTAAAGTCTCACTTAAATGAACTGTGTATTAATTAAAACATCTAGAAATGACTAATTAGTATAATAGTTGCTGAAATTAAGTTGTTTTACAAGAAGGAAACAACAAACTTTAAAGCGCAAAGTTGGACGCTTAACAATAAACTCTCTAAAAATAATTTGTTTACTGTGCGCTAGGGATCAAAAAAAAATAGGTTTAATTCCCGACAAAAAGATGATCAGTCACTATATAGCCATTTTTTTATGGGAAAAGCTCATAATTCGCATATAAACGTGAAAAAAATGCTACTCAGTTTATATGATAAGTTGCTTAAATTAATGTTGACCTTTGTTTATACTCAAATACATTAAAAGTTATAGAGCATTTTTTTTTTCTTTTTTGAGTGACTGGCGTATAAAATGAGTTACATTAATAAATAAAATTACTTTAATTAAATATCTCTTTACATTTTTGCTTAGAATATATTTTATATCAGGGGTGGCCAACCCAAATGATCTTGCGGGTCACTTTGGAAATGCATCCAAACTCCGCGGGCTGCATATAAAATTATATATATCCCCACATTAGATTTAGACTCACTATAGACATTTTTTGGGGGTTAAAAATTAAAAACATAATGAGTTATTATTATTGTGTTTACTATTATTCTTACACGTGAACATAGATAATATAATAATAAGGACACTAAACGCACATTGTAAAAAAAATATATAACACTAAAATTAAAATATAAAAATATATAAATATAAAAGAAATAAAAAAAAATGAAATCATTATAAAAATATTTATTTTACTAGTGCGATATGTGTTTCTCCACTCTTTCACTTAGCTATTGCAAATCGATCTCCATTTGGGTATTTGCACATCGTAATGGGTGTTGCAGGTTAGCGTCCGTTTTGTTTGAGCGGATTTTTTTCGGGAGAAACGATTTGCAGGTGTAAATTCAACCTAAAAGATCTAACAACTTCAACTAAGAGTCTGGTTTGCTCTGCTATCAACAATCAACTGTACGTATTTAGGGAGAGTCACTGAGGTCACTTAAAGTGAAACATAGAACCTGTTATATTAGTTTTCCAAGATGCGCTCGTTTCATGAGTTCGCAGAATATAATTCAATTATTCTGCGAACTCATAATGTAAACTCATCAATAAAACAGTCAATATCTGTCCTATATTCGCAAGTATATTATTTTAAAATCAAAGTTAATTTTTTTTTCTTATCATTTTGACAGTTCATTTTTGAATATAGGGATGTACACATAATGTATTTTTTATTACATGGTTTTCATTACTTTGGTCATTATAAAATAAATATATTTTTTAAACAGTGTGATAAATCTCTCAGGCTGGAAAATATTCAAGGCGGGCAGCGGGTTGGCCACCCTGTTTTATATGTTATAAATCCATTGACTTACTGACTTATAACTGTTATAAGCCAATAACAGTTATAAGTCAATGTTATAAGTCAGGATAAAAGTTGTAATTAAAATAATTTTGAATTTTTAAGATTATTGCATTTACTGGATTATTTATGCTTGCTATGATGCATATTTTTTTTAATATAACGTTTATGTCCAAAATGATCACTGCCAAATGTAAAAATAATTTTTAATTATTGCATTAACCCAGTCGTTCTTCAAAGGAGGCGTCGGGCCACACTAGTGGCAGTGGAATGGATGTTTGTATGTGGTTCGAAATCCTCGTTAAACTGTAGGTCACGGAGTTTACCTATGTGTACGAGATGACAGTAGAGCGACAAACCAAAAACCAAACCGTAGTAGTCCAGAGAATTATGTGTCTTTTTTTTAAAATTTATTTAATCTTTTTCTAGTCAGTTTTCCTTTTAAAGACCGTTTTCATTATAAAAACTAATCTTTCAAATTTCTTTCTTTTTTTTTTCTTTGATTTAATAAATCACAAAAACAGCGATAATGCGCCAAAGAATGTTTCCGAGAAATTAGGAGCGTTAGCATCTATGTTTTTTCAATGTTAAAAAATTTTCCGTTGCAGCCTATGAGACAGTCTATAAGGATTTATGGATATATCCAACATTAACTAAAGAAGACCTAGTAACTATATCCACTCATCGTAGATTGAGGATTAAACATAAGATAAAAAAGAATAATAAAAAAAGAAAGAATAATTTATAAAAGAATCAATATCTAAAATAGCTTTGAATATTTTTACAATTTTCAATAAATATTTATAAGAATTAGGATTTTCTATCCCCACCACAACGAAGTGTAGAAAAGAAAGGAAATTTTCAATGTAACATGTGGGCTGAAAGGTTCAAAGGATGACACAGATGGCGCTGCTAGTATTCCATATATTTTAGTTAGCTCTTAACCTTCAATAGACACGTATAAATTTGACAGTTGTTGCACCATTAGTATGTGAGTTATAGCATTTTTAGTGTTCATCACGTGCAGTCCATCGCTGACTGTCGATTGACCCGGTGTGAAATGATGGAGACATGTTTCATCCATTGTCACACATCGACGCAAAAATTCGGGTTTATTACGATGATCAGCTAAAAAACACTGCTTAGAATCCTCCATTCGTTGTTGTTTTGGGTCGATTGTGAGCTCGCGCGGCACCCACTTTGAACAGAGCTTTCGCATATCCAAATATTCATTCACGATATGTCCAACACGTTCCTTTGATATCTTTAGGGTCTCGGCTATCTCAATCCACTTCACTTTACGGTTTTCAGAAATTATTGTGTGGACTTTTTTTGATGTTTTCGTGGGTAACAGCCTCTTTGGGGCGTCCACGTTTAAATTTAGCAAACCCCTTCTCTACGGTTTGATTTTTCCTGGTGCAAAGTCCGAATAATGTTTATCCAGCCAAGCCTTGGCTTCAATAGTATTTTTTTCGACCAAAAAGCAATGCTTTATTAACACACGAAATTTCCTTTTTGTCAATTTTTTCAAACTAACAAAAGTTTTCACTAAAATGCTATAATGACATACTAATAGTGCAACATGTCAAATTTATACATGTCTTCTTGAAGGTTAGGGATACTAAAATGTGTATGTGAAGACTAATGCCATCTATGTCACTATGAACTTTTCAGCCCACCTGTTAACACGAGGAAAGGGAGTATTTGCTTTTCAAATGTATGCCCAAATATTGCAGAAATTTTCATTTTCAGACTCATGTCAGACAAAATAAATAAATTTTAAGATGCATTTCATTTTCACTATTTTTTTGTAATATTTGACATAATAAATATGGCATAATAATTAAATTAAAAAATAATTATGACATTTATTCAAAAATTTGTATAGAGTGGGCCTTTAGCCTAATTATTTGTTAGGATTTTAAATGCTCAAATCGACTTCAAAAAGTTTGAGAACCACTGTATCAACTTATAATTAATAACTTATAATAATAAATAATCCTTTAGTTATTAATATATTATATTAATTATAAATTATTATATTATATTTTAATAATTAAAATTATTATTTATAATTATTGATTATTTTACTGATTTATATAAAAATACCTTATTAATTATAATTAAGTTTTTATTTTTACATTAAATTTTGTCATGATTAAAATAGAATGTTTATTTAAATGTGATACATATAAATCTTTGATTTTTGCTTTTAAATAAATAATTTACTTTAAAAACAAAAAATTTAAAAAAAATTTTTGAAATTCCTTAAATTTTAGTTAATTATTATTAATTTTTTAAAATTTAAATTTTTAATTTAAAATATTATTTTAATTAATGTAATTAATTAAATTAACTACAATTTCTTCAAATTTTTTAAATTTTAATAATTTTTCTATAATTTTAATTGATTTTCATTTTTAAGTTATGTAAAATAATTTGTATTTTAGTAAAAAAAAAGATTTTAAAAATAGATTTAAAAGAAGATTAAAAGATAAAAGATTTAAAAATTTAATAATCTAATAAAAATAATAATGACGAAGACTTCTAGATAAAAAATCTTTTAAAAAATTACTATGCCGCAACTTTTTTGTAAATGTATTAAATTTTCTTAATTTTTAAAATGTATGATATAATTATTACTTCATAAAAATCATTTATAAATCGTAAATTATCAAACATAACTTTATAATTACAATAAATAAAATATTTTTATTTAAAATTTAAATTTAAATAAATTTTAAAATTTTAATCTCTTTGGTGGATTGATGTTTACCATCCTTCACAGAGTGTCATAAAAATATTGTGAGCTGCCCGCAGAGCACGCTTAAATTATTAAAAGATAATTAAAAAACGGAATAAACATGAATTCCTATTCGAATGACAACAACAACAATCCAGCGATTCATAATTGAAGCATTTAATTTATTTAATTCGTAAGTAGAGCAACACATATTTCATCTTTCCAATTAATTTTCTTCATTAAAAGGTTATGCATATTTATAGATGGTAAAATGATAAACACTTCAGCGATGCTTTGAGGGACAGGAATATTCTTCTAATTATCAACAAAGGCTTTTAAATTTAATATTTTCATTCACATTTTCTAATTACGAAATAGTGTGAGTAACTTTCTGTTAAAATTCCTTGGGACATATAACGATCTTTTTATAATGCTAATAAGTATCGGATATTTACAGAAACTTGGCCTCAACAAAACCATTAATTTGAAGCATCTCAGTAATTTTTTGTTTCTCAAGAAAGGCAAAAACAGCCATTATCAACTGAATAATCGTCTTTTTTAAGCTGTCGTTATCCATATCCATAACCGACAGTCATTTGGACATCAGCTAATGATAGATTAAAGCAACTATCAGTTATCGTTGTTTTCTCTTTTATTGTGCATTTGAAGTTTCTAAATGAATCTACGTGGACGCTAATAATCCTCAAAACCAGCTTCATTGATGCGTCTTTTGTGCTTGTATGGCAATTTTATTTCCATTCGAGAATGATTTTCTGCCACCATCCCCTGGCCACGCCTTCCTAGTTTATCGTCTGACGCCTTTATATAACCAGTCTGGAAGGACCAAATCATCAAGAGGCACCAACAAAGAATCCATTTGACACCGAGTTACGCGTTCGAACTCAGGTCATGTGGGCGTCAGGGTAAGGGAGAAGAATTCCATTTGGAACTTGCACCCCCCTTTCCCTTTGTACACCCAAATAGGTTATAAAGACGTATTTCCAGTAGTGGAGAGAGAATACCATGACTTCCGCCACCAATTTCCTTCCATAAATCAAACACCCTCTTATACCGCCCACAAAAAAAAATTTACAAAGACAAAGAAGTAGCCAACAAGAAGAAAAAAGGGGGTGGGGGTGGAAGATGGTGACGTACGTAAGTGAGCGAAAATCCGAGTTTAACGACAATTTGATCGGCGGAAAGAGAAAAACAAGGTATTAAGAGACATAAAAAGAGATAGAGAGAGAGTGACTGAGCGAGCTACTCGTATTGTTTTGGAGCGTTCTGCTTCGTTGGTCCAGGGATGGCTTGTTGGCGCCGACCTAATGGTGACCACCGGGTGCGAGTGGGACGATACAGAGATTGCTCTCACTTGCCATTGGTCGTCGCTGGATGGTGGAAGGTGGAGTGTTTGGATTTCTGGCTAACGAGGTTTGCAACTCAAGCCTGCCCTTAGCCACTGGAGGAGAAATTAGAGGAATGAAAAGAAACAATGTTCCTTTTTTTTTTGCAGCTTTTAGGTGATCTTTTTTTTTTTTCAGTGAGTGAGTAAATGTGGAGATGGTGCTTCCATTAAAGGTTTGGCAATTTACTGCCTTTCTTCATTCATACTCGAGAGATCATTTTGTGTTCTTTTGTTTTGTAGTCGTACTTTCTTCAAGGTTTTTCTTCTTTCCCTCCCCTCCCTCCGAACTTTTGTTATTCAGTTTAAAAACTGAAACATTCTTTAAAGTTGAGGCTTATTGTGCGAGCAGGTTCAAGATTATGACCACTTAATTTTTTTATTCTTCAACTCTATATATGAGTCTTGCTTTACCAGTAAGGGGTCTCCTCTGCATTAGAAATTCCTTACCATTTTGGATGTATTCCTTTATCGAAGGTATTCCTTATCCCTGCCATTTTGATGTAGATTCTGTCCTGTCTTAGCAAATTAACACTACTTCAATTGTATATTGAAGCAAGTTTTTTTACATGATTGGCTGAGGTTAGTTTTAATTGGCATTGCTAGAAAATGCTAATCAGTTTTCAAGAATAATTTAAAAGGAATTTTCGCAACTCGTAATGTTGTATCCCTCTAAGATGATTTGAGCCTATCATGGATCAGTATTAAAACATTGACGGAAGATATTCCTAGAATTTTGAAAATTTGTCATATACAAGAAACCATCTGCGAAATAATTTTAACAAACAATACTTATCTTTATGAAATAAACAGATGCAAATTATTATCATTTAAATATAAAAATTGTATGTTATAATATATTTCGGGCCCGTACTGGGGCCTAATGGCCGACTGACTTACGCTCTGCGCTTGGTGCCACAAGTTCCGGATTCAAGCCCCAACACTTGTATGGAAACTTGTAGTGGTTCAGAATCCATAGATCCTGGTCTAATATGACTGCAGCCCCCCTTTAGCTGAGGAAATATAGCCCAAAATCAGTTAGAAAAGTGAGGGTGGAACATTGGTAACCACCAGCAGCCCACCCATTGGTGAGCTGTTGGTGGTATGCACGCGACTTACCAGTAAATAGGATTTGAAGCTGTCGATGCGAGATGCTTAGATGCTTTTACACATTATCACAATTGCCATCGAGTTCCTCGTAGTCACTATAGTGCTACCTCAGCCACCCTAACCTTGACCCACCTGTATACTAGTTGCTACTGGGTCACGAGCCTTCAAGTTTATAAACTACAATTCTCATTATTGCCTCCTTTCAGTAGATATTTGCATAGGCGTGATTGACGGCGTGGTTGATGTCAATGTGCTACTTCTTACAGACAAGACGGGAATGGCGTTAGAAGATCCAATTTATGTATTGGAATGTCTCTTCGTCACTCAAATTGAAAGTGACCCTAGGTCTCAAAACAAATATTGTTCGTCTCGATGGGTGCTGCCACCCCTTATTTTGCCAAAACACCCACGAAATTCCTAATTCCTATATCCCGACAAACACAAGAGAAAAACAATGCACCTATTTTCATGGCTGAAAAATAAAATGAATCTCATAAACCAAATACCGATCAAAGTCAAACAAAAATTGTTTATCCAAGTTAGCTGTCTGATGGTCTAAAAGTTTTTGAACCCAGATGAAAGTAAAGAGATGTTTACAT
The DNA here is from genome assembly GCA_021605095.1 of Caerostris extrusa. Taxonomy (NCBI): domain Eukaryota; kingdom Metazoa; phylum Arthropoda; class Arachnida; order Araneae; family Araneidae; genus Caerostris; species Caerostris extrusa. The sequence goes on from BPLR01014673.1 coordinate 127,974, forward strand.
ATGTTTGTATCAGGGATAGAACTGGAACACATATTGACAGGGTCGAAAAGTGCATGTCCATGGAAGAATGACATCCTGACATTTAGCTGTCAACAAGACATCAACTATGAGTGGTAGTGTAATGCCCAGATAAGGCTCATAAACAAAGGCTATAGGAGTTCAAGGCAATTCATTCATCAAGTCATTATGTTGTACCAAATTAAAGAATATTTTCATTCAAACCTGATGGCTTTGAGTAGTATTTTAATTAGGATACGATCATGATGGTTTTTTTATTAAAAAATAAAACACAGTTCTTTTTAATTTATTGTATATTATTTCCTTGCTTTTTTTTTTTTTAATACATTATTGTTTTTTATCTTTGGTTGAGATTTAACATAATCTGTGTTGTCTACATTAAAGAGAATAAACTATTTCGGATAAAGCTTCGTTTTCAATGAAGGCACATAAAAACTAAATCAAAATTTTTTTCAATTTGTAAGCCGATTTCTTTTCATATTGAAGGCAAAACATATTTGTTCCTAATTTCATTGACAAATTAGTAAAAGTAATTTATTATTTTAACACTTAAGCTGTTAAAATTATTTAATTAATTTTTGATTTAATTTTTATCTTCTTTATTGGCGCAACATATACACGTAGGGCCAAGGCTGTCGCCTTCTGGTAGATTTCGAGTCAGGGAGATGATTTCTTTTACGGGGTAGCGTTACCTCAACTCTCTAGTCAGATTAGATCGAGACCTACGGTTTAAAATGAAATTTAATTTTATACAACGTATTAATGTCTTGTTTGCATGTTTATTAGGTGTGATTCAAATACTACATTAAAATGTGCAAAATTCATTTCATAGTTAATATGAAAGCATTGATATTTTATCGAGACCTTTTTGATTAGATTAATAACTATAACTCTAGAACTAATTCCAATTTTCAAGGATAAAATTCTTCAAAATTTTTGTTTCATAAATATTGCTCTACTATTATTATTTCAAATTCAGTGGAAATCATATACATTCTCTTTGTTACCGAAATAGTATATAAACTAATAAATATTACATCATAATAATTAACTCAAACAAATAACATATTAAAATAGAGCTATGAATTACATGAAATCAAAGGCGTCTTTCCATCAATTTTATGCACAACTGTGAATGGATGTCAATATAAAAAAAAATTATGAATAAATTTGTTTCTAGGTTATTTAAAATAAAATAGAAACTTGATCTTGATTTACAATAACTTCAATAACGTGGTGTATTTTTTCTGTCTTTAAAGTCAATTTAATTGGTTTTATTATATGTGTGCTTTAAAAAATGACTTATGTTTTATTATCTTCAATATTTATCTGATTCATAAAATCTGTCATTTAATGTTCTAATTATGCACCCAGGACATTAAATGACAAATGGAAAGTAAAGGATGCGAATAGTACACAAATTAATTATTTTATGGAAACTTGATTTATAAATCAAGCAAACACGCTTTTAGAGTTAATCAAACTAAAAAGTAAAAATAAATTTATAGTTTAAAAGAACTAAACACGCTTTTAGAGTGAATCAAACTAAAAAGTAAAAAATAATTGTTAACAAAAGAATGAAATGACTGACGAGAAAATGAATGTCACTGTTCTTAAAAGCGTGAGATGCTTTGTATGACATTTTTAAACTAACTCTGCATTTCGGAATGAAACGGGTGAAAAATTATAAATATTGATATCGCTTTTATAACAGTGACATTCATTTTCTCGTCAGTCATTTCATTCTTATGTTGACAATTATTTTTCTTACTTTTTAGTTTGATTAACTCTAAAACGTTTTTTAAACTATAATATTAAATGAGGTCCCGGTACGGAGGACTGGAACTATAGTTCTTACAATAATTGAATTGTGAGAGTAAAACGAAAGGTCGAGCCAGCCAATCGAACAGGAATAGTCAGGCCGTTGTGCCACTGTCCCACGTAGGTTTGAATGTCTTTCTAAATGCTTTTTCTACATGGGTTAAATTGATCTTCATAAGTTAAAATAAAATCACTCATCCTGGCGATCCTAATCATGATGAGATAATAAACTTATCAAAATATTTTAGTGTCCTTGATAAGTCTACAACGTTTAAATTAAATCGGATCGCTTAAAGTAGGACAAAAATTGAGCCCAAAGAGTCAGTTACAAACAAACATACAGGTGAAACTAATAAAAGCGTATTAAAAAGGAAGATCTTACTTGTTCAACTAATTACCTTTTTTCAAGATTTTAATTACAATAAGGAAAAAGCATTTACAAATATGCCGTAAGGTATACTTTTTTAACTACCTTTAAGGTCTTTTTTAATAATATCCTTCCTAGTCAATTTTAAATGCTTTCTCGCAACGGCCATTATTATTATTTTTTTTTTTAACTTGATTAAAATTTCACTTAATTCATTATTTATTGAATATTCCTCTTTATCTTTCGAATTTCCTTAATTTCAGTAATTGAATATTAAGATTTAAATTATATTATGGTATAATAAAGACCAATGTTGTGATTTATAAAAGAAAATCACTGTCATTTTCATATTTTAATACTTAATTATCATCTACTGTGGAATTTACAAATGAATTTTTATTGACAATTTCTCCTTTTGAGGATTCATTTGATCTTTTCAGAGAAAAGTCATTATATTACATTACAGTCATTACATTAAAATGAATGGACTGTGAAAACCATTACATCAAAAACACATTCCTTTAGAGCTACATACAAATACAGTTCGACCTCCGGTTGTGGAAAGGTAAACATACGTTTTAAAAAGTGGGAGACGGACGAATCAGATTACTTGCTAGTGGGTAATAGGTAATTTATTAAATATTTATAAAATTTATTTTTCTAAAAGCATAGAATTTCAAACGATTTTATAAAAATGCGTGAAAGAAGTTTTAAAAAAATATTTTAAACAATTTTAAACAATTAAAGAATTCCAAACGATTTTAGAAAAAGCACATAAATTAAATTTTTTCTTTAAAATTAAAGAATTCCAAATGGTTTTACAAAAAAGGCCCATAAATTAAAAATTTTTTTTAAATTTAAGAAGTCCAAACGATTTTACAAAAGCACATAAATTAAAAAAAAAATTTTTTTAATTAAAGAATTCCAAACGATTTTACAAAAAAAAGCACATAAATTAATTTCTTTTTTTAAATTAAAGAATTCCAAATGATTTTACAGAAAAATACATAAATTAAAAATTTTTTTTTAAATTAATGAATTCCAAACGAAGCACATCAATTAAAATTTCATTTTTTAATTAAAGAATTCCAAACGATTTTACAAAAACACGTAAAAGAAATTAAAAAAATTTTTTTTTTTTTTAACTCTAGAATTCCAAGTGATTTTATAAATAAACACAAGAAATAAATTATTATTATTTTTTTTTAATTTATAGAATTCCAAACAATTTTGTAAAAAAACTACGTAAAATCCTTCCTCAACATGTCTATCCATCTCAACCTGACCGTCCTTTTCCTCTTTGTCCCTGTGACTTTGCTCTTTACAGGGTTTAAATCATTCATTCTAAATAATCATTCATTCTAAATATATGAGCAGCCCAGTTTAATCTAATGATCTTAATAAATTTTATAATATCTAGGTCTTTAAAGCATTTACAAATTTCTGCGTTGTACCGTCTTCTCCAACAATCACTTTCCTAACACCTCCAAGAATAGCCCTTAAAAATCTTCCGCCCCAAATAGACCCAAATTAGCCCCATCGAATCTTGCCGAAGTCCGTTGCAGAGCCCTAGACCAAAATAGGTCTAATATGTGGTTTTATA